>NQII01001618.1:224680-301690 GCA_002778355.1 Clitarchus hookeri
CGAGGCGTTGAATGTTGGGGGAGGTGAAGTGAGGTGAATACAGAGCAGCGACTGATTGCAAGAGCGTGGGAAATGGCAGCGCCCTGAGGAAATCCGCTGGCCAAAGCTCATGTTACACGCTAAAATCCAGGTGACCTCGCCGGGAATCGAAACCGGTTGGCCTTTGTGGGGGGCGAATATTCTAACCACTACACAACCACGCCTCTATTACATTTTTGAGTTCTGAGAAAAACGTGTATGATATGTAAAAACGAATTTGAGACGGAATGTAAGAATTTCTTAAAAGATATAGTGCTTTGGATGTGATCATTAACACCACAAAGGGCATTAACTACAGGCGTTGACTGGTGCCGTAGAAACCCTTCGGTAGCACTACAATCCGAAAATCATACCTTGTGAGCAACGAGTAGCATTAACGTGGTCGTAGTCTTTCTGCGGATGCAAGTGTCAGTGATTATGTTATGTCGGATTACATCATTTCAAGCATTTTACCTAACAAATAGGACTCATTTTACGCTGAAGTAACGTGCTTCAAGTATTGAATATACATTATAAGGAATACATTTCTGCGAGGCCTGCAATCCACACACTTACAGTGTAATTTACTGACATTTCTGCGAGGCCTGCAATCCACATACTTACAGTGTAATTTACTGACATTTCTGCGAGGCCTGCAATCCTCATACTTACAGTGTAATTTACTGACGTCCGTAATCTTTGTGTGATGGATAGTTTATCCAGTTACAGTTGTTTATTTATATGAGAAGTCCCGACTGACTACTATAGACGTTTTAGATAATCCTTCTTTCCGTTCACTATTTCATACTTGGGTGAAAGAAACTGAATGGTGCCTTGCTTCACTGCTGAGAGGGCAAGAATATTGTTTGTCAGCCTTACCTCGGATGTCAGAACCTCGTCCGCCGTGGTAAATGCGTCGCCATTACTAACACGAGGACGCAGTATACGCAATACTGCGAGAATTAAAACCTGAAGCTTCTCGCACGATGATTGTTCAAGTCTCGGGACGCTCAAGGAACCCTTCAAGCACCTACTTGCAGCACTAAATTACCATGTTTATTATTAAATGCATTTATGTCATCAAAGTATTTACGGAAATATAAAAAAATGGCGTATTTTCAACCTGACACTATTCACTGTAAATTTTTTGAATCACTGGGAAAGACAGCATGTTCTCCAACGTGATTTGTTGGGCAGCAAGTCAGATACGTGTTTACAGTTTTGCAACGAAGGTAAATAATGTATTGCTTTAGTTTGTATCAGAATATACACTGAAGAGCCACAAAAAACTGGTACACCTGCCTAATATCGTGTAGGTCCCCCGCGAGCACGCAGAAGTGCCACAAGACGACGTGGCATTGATTCGACTAATGTCTGAAGGTATGCAGGAGGCATTGAAATCTGCGCCAATTTGAGAAAGGGTTGCACGTCTGTCACGTTTAATGATTCTCGTCAGTCATCGTTTGTCCCGTTCGTTCACGAACGTTTTCCGGCCGCAGCGATGTTGAAGATTTGATGTTTTACCGGATTCCCGATATTCATGGTACACTCGTGAAATGGTCTTACGCGAAAATCCAAATTTTATCGCTACCTCGGAGATGCTATGTCTCATATCTCGTGCGCCAACTATAAAACCAAGTTCAAACTCACTTAAATCTAGATAACCTGCCATTGTAGCAGCAGTAACCGATCTAGCAACTTTGCCAGACGCTTGTTGTATTATATAGGTGCTGCCGACCGCATCGCGTTAATATGATTGGTTCCATACCTCTGCTATTTGTATACGCACGCCTATACCAGTTTTTTTGGCTCTCCAGTGTAAATTACCTCTTACCTATATGTAGAAAAATGTTTTTTTCCCCTTGCTATTTTAGTTTAAAAAAACGCGCTGGATATGCTCCTTCCCTGCTATAGTTCGTAAGAAAGAGAATTTTTTAATTTTAGTAGAAAGTTTTTGTTCAATTAATTAAGGACTTTTTTTTTTCAAGTTCCTTGTTTTTAGCAGCTTGGCCTTGACCGCTCCCCGGAACATATTCTACGCATCTCCCTCTCCGCTTCCTCCCACCAAGCCCCATCAATCCTTGCCAGGATCCTCCTTCTTTCCTTTCGTCGCTAACAGTTTCCAGACGTGACGACGCCGACCTCTCGACGCAATACGGCGACCTCTTCCTCCCCAGACGCCGCGCCGCGTCGAAACGACGCGGGGCCCGCGCGAGCACGCCAGTTTTCATTTCCTTTTCCAGGAGCAGGAGAATCTCCTCGGCAGCAGCCCAATCACCCACCCTCTCAATCACAAACGCACTCACACAAGCACGGATCTCCAACTGTTGTCTGCAACTTTGCGTGCTCATCATATTGTCACAATTTCCCGAAGTTCAGTGGGCTTAGCCAGGTTATTTAAGAGATGAGGTCTTAAATAAATAAAATACTTAATACTAGCTTCCTAACTTATTTACAAATACTACAAAGAAAATACCTTCGACTTGTTATCTCACAATAAATCGCTGTTACCTGCTATTTACATCTAATATTTACATAATCGTCCATCGCCTCACAGAAATTAATGCTATAAAATAAATAATATCAGTCTAATAAGCAGTGTATCAACAACTATAATAATTATTTTACAAATAATCTGTCCATATTTTTGTCTGTAACAATATTTAAAATAAAGTCCATATAACACATTTCTTACAGTCCCACCTTAATTCAGTTCAAATTACATCAGTTCGGAATATATTAAAGTCTTCCGAGCGCCCTCATGCACAGTAGTCCTATACTCGTCAGGTACTACGTCTAGTCCATCTACACCACACACACTCGTCTGCCGTCGTCTCGCACTCTCCTCCGTCGCCCGTCCTCTCTGTTGATGCCAATCGTTGCACCAGACTTTCATGTATTACGCGCTTCAGCCATATTGCTACCACAAAAACTGCCCATTCACCGGATGCAGATACATTTATAGTGTTGTCGGCCTTAGCCCAGAAACTTCTTTCCACACAGGGTTGCGCCGAGGAAAATGATTACCAGTTAATTTTTTTTCATCCTCTCAAGACGTCGATTTCACCAGCAGGAGGAGGGGCTGTGACGCCAGCCAGGTCGGCTGTAACTCATTCCCCCGGCCTCCGGGCGACAGAGGAGAGAGCGGGTCTTACTGGAGGGTGGGGAGGGGTCGACGTAGATCACTCCCCACTGCGCCGGGACAGCAGATAACGAGATAACACGGCGCCTGCACCCATCGTGGGAGTTCGTGTGTAACAGTTTTTTCAGTGTAGGCTCTTCACGACTATATGAGCACTTCTGATAGCCCTGCTTAATAAAAATTTTCGTCCTCGCTTTGTATCCTTCGGCCAAATTTAAAATTTACGTTGCAGTGGGCCTTTAGTCCTTTTAGAGTAAAATTTCCTACTGGGCCGAACTGGGCTTGACGTCAACACGTAGGGAACACTGAGTGAACTCGTACCGAAAATATAAGCGTAGAAAGCTAAGTTTCGAACGCGGACTGAAGTGTAAATAGGACTGAATGCGGATTGAATGTGGAATGACAATTTTGTTGAGTAGTCTGCTGACGACTTTATTTTTTCATGGAGCGCTATCTTAAAAATTGCCGGCAAAAGTAGCTAGCTATGTATGAGCATATTTTATGCTTGTAGTTGATAATTTCAGCATACCAAATTTGTCTGTGTATTTGGTCATATATTATGGTATTTATATCAAATAAACTTAAAATATTTATATGGCTGCCATGTTGAAAATAAGTGCCTTATAAATTTAAATTTTGCATGGTAACATGACATTAAATATTATTAGTTACCTGCGAAATTATGACGGGAGTGAACTGAGTAGTTTCGAAGACATGATGTAAAAGCATTATTTTAAATGTAATTCCATCTTCCAAAATGGTGCACTAACAACAATATACTTCCCTTAATTAAATAATTATATGATGAACTTCAAAAAATACTATATTCGGTTTAAAGGTCTCGTGGAAGCTTCTGCTCGAGCTTGTACGGAAAATTTTATGGTGGCATACAGGCTTAAGTTATTACTGTCTGCACTAATTCATGGACTTGATTATAAAATACTTATTGGTATCTAAAACATCTACACTGTAAAAGTATTTTGTATTTTTTACTAATTTGGAACCTAGTTATCAAGATTGTTTTTGTAACAATACAAGAAATTAGACCAAGTTATGCAATACTTTATTGTGTATAACTAATGTTCAATTTCAACAAGAAAATATTGTTCACTTCAAATTTATTTTAAATCCGGAGCTAAACAAATTATATGATTAATAAAACACTGCATTGTAAATATACAATATTTTAGTTGTAGGGTTACAAGAAAATCTTAGGCAACTAGTTTCCACAGAATCGCCTGTAAACCACAAAAAAAATTGTTTACTGAGTACAACATCCACATTGCATTCATTTTATTACCATAATTCTGTTAAAAATATACAATTTAAAATAAATTTCAAAAAAAAAAATATTTATATTAAATTTATATTTGGTTTATATTTGACACAAATACTGGCTCGAATGTGCCATTATCACCGATCAGCCGGTTACAGCCTTAAGACCTAAACCAAAAGTGGGGAGAGAATGCAAGCACTAGGGATGCGGGAGTACCACGATAAAACCCGCTGGACAACGGCAAGGCCAATCTAATTACCCGCATACAAAAATCCGGGTGTGGACCCTCCTTGCCGGGAATCGAACCTAGATCACCGTGACGGGAGGTAAGTGTACTGTCCAAGTGGCCACCTCAGCCCACGTTAAAACTGAATTTCAGCGAGGCAGTTGCTCCGAAAACGTGTTGTGGTGGGTTTAAATTTGAAAATTCCAGAGTATAGACAGAATTATGGACTACCCGCCATCCACGCACACGAAAACACCTCTTCTGTGTTTCCGATTCAAAATTCGAATGCAAATTTTTTAATTCCAGCCAATAAACTCTCGTGGTAAGGGTGTCCTCTTTACATCTTGTAATGATTAACCAATAACCTCACGTAACGAAACCAGCATTCAGCCGTATCACTCTGAAAGGATGACATTTGCTGAAAGACACACTTCTTATAGTAAACCGAATTCACAAACATAAGCATACACATGCTTTTACTGTTACTGGAATTACTAGTTCACGCCAGCAAGTACTATCATTCTCTGATTGATCGATACTACAGAACGTTTGTATGTCATACGTGAAATATACTTACCGTATTTTATTTTAACGCCTGACGAATTCCCAACAACGCACACGTACTGCTCAGTTATGCTGTGAACCTGTATATAAAATTACAGTTTCGGATCTTCTGTGCACGTCATGAATTTTAACTTAACGCATATTTTTTCAGTTGTAAACCCACCCTTAGACGAGAGAGATGAGAGAGAAGGAGAGAGAAATTGAGATAGCAAAAAGGAGGGCTGAGGGGGAGAGAAAAAGGGGGTAAAAAAGAACATTACACGTGGACCGTATTACTTGCAGTCCGCTTCTGCGTAACGTAGTTAACGGTATATAGACTGAAGCAGACGAGGCAGTCTCATTACTGAGGGTTCCTGATTGGTTTCGTCCAAACTATGTACTCAAATTCTCATTTGTGTCAATAGTGCCAATAAGGCCTCCGTGTCGTACGAGTATTAGTCGTTATTGCTTCTTAAAATTCACAAATTTAACAGTTCCATTAGGAGAGCCACCATACGGTAACAGATACTTAAGTAATTACAAAATGAACGAAATGGAACTAAAATAATGTTTTACATTATTTTACCGAGGTAAATAAATTTCTATTTCTCATGAACTAAGAGGGGCCACGGTGGTTGAGCGGTTAGCCTGCTCGCCCCCCACCAAGTCGAACCGGGCTCAATCCCTGGCTGAGTCACTCCAGGATTTTCACAAGTGGGAATCGTACTGGACGATGTCGCTAATCAGCGGGTTTTCTCGGGGATCTCCCGTTTCCCCGGCCCTTGAATTTCGACGCTGCTCCATTATCACCGCATTTCACCCTCATCGGCTCTCAAGACCTCGTTGTTAAGAGTCACCCAAATCACTCCACTTTACTCATGAAATTTCCTTAAAAATATTCTGTTTATCAAATTATATGAGTATTTGCGTGCTTGGTAGCAAATATTTTTGAAAGTGCCCACAACTGAATTTCAAATCTAAAAATAACAAAAATTATAATCACAGTAGTTGTTAACATCACAGAAAATTTGCCGTATATAATGTGCATACCTCATTATAATGTGTATACTACATTATAATCTCACTTATAATAGCACTTCACGTAATTATATTAGTATCACAACATTTACTTACATCTGAAACCACCGTGGCACTTCATTTAGTGTCTGTAGTCTGCTTACAGTAGAGATTCAGCAAGTTTTTTTTTTCCGTTACAATAGCTGCACGAAAGTTGCCTTGCAGCGGTCTGGCTGAATGACACGAAGCGTAAAGAGCTACTGCAGTGCTTTGTCCACTGAACGAGCCCTTTGGCTAACTACTGGGTTAGTTTGAGTTCGGCTTTATATTGTAGCGGTGAGAAATTGAATACCCCGGTGCAAGAACCAGACAGCACCATGTTTTTGTCATTCCAATATTTTCATGATTTTCAGTTCACGAAAAATTTCTCTTTCATTTTGTGCAACAACAAAATAGCTCCGATAAATAGCCTAAGGGAAGTAGTGGTTAAGGAGGTGTACTAACGTTTTCGCCTGCTGAAGAGCCAGATGGCTCCTGGAGCTGATTCTTGCCACGGACGTAGTTCATAGTCTAGCCACTTGCGCCGCCACCGGATTGAAAATGGTTCTAAAATACACTAAAATCAGATACAGGTGCCAGCAAGTTATGATGAATATGTAATTGAAGAAACGATCGCTATGGACAATAAAAATGAAATGTAATGACTAAAATACGTTTGGAGGACAACCTAGAAATGATCTGTTTCCAGTGTATGGCTTTATATTCTGTAAACGTTAATACATATGTCATATAATTTTTGTAAATTTCACAACAAATTTTGTTTATAACAAAAACATTAGTCTTTTTTATTATACCATAAAATTATACACCCAACTGCAAAAAAAAATTATCACACTGAAGGTACCATCGTAAGGGCACGTAAGTGGGTACAGGCACAGGACATGGTAGTGTGTAAACAGAAAACATAAAAATATTGTACCACACCAAGCATGTCTTATAGAGGACCAACACTTCCAGGATGCTCTTAGTATGGCCGTCTGTCTCAGTGCTACGGGTGGTCCAACACCCGTAGCACTGAGACAGACGGCGATACAGTCGGACGTAGAGGCATACAGACGTCGGATGTTCTCCTGAGGGTCCTGCTAAAGCTGATGCGACTGACCCTCCAAATCCGGCATAGTTGCCGCTGGCCGAAGTTGATGTCTAATCTGGTCCCAAACGTTCTCGATGGGCGAGAGGTCTGAGGAGTTTGCTGGTCAAGGAAGCATGTTGATATCACAAAGGCAGGCCAGGGATACCCGTGTTGCGTGAGGCTAGGCATTATCCTGCTGGAAAATTGAGTTGCCAATTTGAACCAGGAAGGGGAGCGCACATGATCGGAGAATATCTTAGACGTATCGCCGCGCCAACAAGGTTCCTTCAATCACCACCAGTGGGGTGCGGGAATCTTATGAAATTGAACCCGATACCATGACACCTCTCGTTGGGTGGTGTGCCGCTCTACAATGTAGAGTGGATCATGGCGCTGGCCAGGACGTCTCCAGACTTGAATTAGGCGGTCGTCTGTATCCAGACAGATTCATAATTCGTTGATGAACACCATCCGTAGCCAATCAACAAGCTTCCATGCTGCTCGTTCCCAGCATAAGGTTACACGTGCTCGACGATGCTCAGGTCGTAATTGTAGACGTCGTAAGGAATGCAGCGAAGACAGATACCGCCATTTTAGCTACCTGGATATGATACTGGTGGACACATGCGTATCCCCAGCTGCGGTGACATGTGTCTGGATGGTGCACAGCGACGCCTGTGGAGTGATTACAGTCTGTCGCACGATGAAACGATCCTCCCTGCTGGTGGTCCGTCGGGATACACCCGAGCCTTCTCGAAGGATGTATACCATCCTGTTCCCACTGCGTCCAACACCGTCTCACAGCGTAAGCAGAATTGTTCAATTGGCGAGCAATGCACCAAAACGTCCATCCTGCCTGATGGAGGCCGACGATGCGGCCTGTCTTAAATTTATCCAACTGGGAAAAGGCTTTTTAAATGCACCGTCGCGGTATACTGCGTGTTCTCTGAACTTGGTTCTGGGACTGACACTTCTAACACTGCTACCAAGGCATAATTAAGTGTCTTGCAGATTTGAATGATGGAAGGACATGTATTCCCCTTAGTTGCACATTCACGCAAGCAAACTGCATTAAACGCAAATGGGACAAGTGTCGAGCTATGACGATACTGTGTGGCAACCTGCGTCATATTCGCGCTATTCGTTCGTGGTGATACATTTTTCGTCCAAATGAGTGTAAGTGCACGGTGCAAGACCCAGACAACTCCAAAATTCAGCAGCTGATTATATTTACATTCACATATTTTAAGCAATATTGAGACCGTATATTAGGCACAGGCAAACTGACTGTTGCATAGTATTAAACAAAAGTCGTCCCTAAAAAATTTACAAAAATTGAGTCGTCTGGTTCTTGCACGGGGGTATTTAATTTCAACAGTAGTATCGGGCGCGGAGTTTTGCGAACATTTCCCGGTCGCCGTGCAGAGGCGAGGATGCTGATACTATCAACGCCTCTGGCCGGGATAACAGCGGAATCCTGAGCTTTATTGTGATAGCAGGCCAGTTATCGCCGTTTACGCCGTCATTCGCGTTGCGAGACTAAGCCTATAGGTTTGATACTTGGAGATTCCTCTCTCTTGTCTGATTTTAAATAGCAAAATGAGTGAAGTGGCATACTAGTTATGTCGATTGCCTATTTTACAGGTTACTCTAAGCCGCCATTCCCACTTACCCCAATTTTAGGAGTGTGACACTCTATAGTTGAGACCCTAGTGCGGGTTCGCGGTTCCATTAGAGTACATAATTTTTGGAACATATTTTTCTAGTCACTATAAGGGCTCATGTTTACATATGCATTGTTTAGTGATGCCATGTCTCGCTTTTATGGAGCGAGATAATTAGCATATTATCGCTAGGTTAGGGACGTGGCCTCAACCCGAGTATATAGGCTTGCGAGTGTTTTGCTTGTCACAACCACTGTAGCTACTCAAATAAGTTGTCCACGGTAAAGTGAAAAAATATGAAACAAACCTTTGAAAATTATCACTGTTGATAACTACATCATATGCTACTGTACACATTGGTATACAGGTTATCAGTTACGTTGGGAGAAAATTAATGGAAATAGTTCTTTACACTTTACATTGTATTGCGAGTGTAATTTTTAAATTCATGGCGAATGTAGTTAGTATTTCTTGTTTTGTATATAGAACACGAATTGGAGTATTAGTAATACATTTACATTGGTAACAATTTCACAGTTTTTTTGGACGCCATTTGAATAACGAGATCGGGCCCGTGGCAATGTTAATATTATATATAGCAAAAGGATACAAAATGAGCAAAAAATTAGATCCTAATTAGCACTTTATGAAGAGCTGAATAAATATAATAATTCGGGCATTATTTTAATAGTCCACGTGAACACAAATCTATCGGAAATGGACCGAAAGGCGGCTCTAAAATTTCATGTCAACGTTTTGTCAGTGCTAGAAATAGTTCTTGTGGACTTATCCGTTAGTATTGGGAATTTTAGATACCAAATTAGTTCCCTAAGTGAACTCATGTGTATTACAAGTTATTGTGACAGGGCCTAAATGTTTTCCTTTTTGGCACAATGAGATTATGCATGCGTGACGCAAATAGTGTCGTAATTTCCGGAAGTAAATTTTATTCTTGATTTCTTGGGAGACTTTTTCTTTTATTACAGCTTTTTCAAGAACACATTGCGTTACTTTGGCCTCTAGGCAAGTAAATACATTTTCAAATATCCTGTATTTTTTTATAAAGTAGAGTTAATTTCCGTACCGGAAGTGTGAATGAACTTCAAGCTCTTTAAAGGTTCGAAAGTGACTCGTCAGCCAGCAACGAGTGTTCGGCGAAGAGTTAATTTTCATATGTTTTTAAACTTTTTAAAATTATTTTCCTTCGCCGTTACAAGCAAATTATTTCTTGCGAGTCCCACAATGCACGATAAAAGTCACTTCATCCTAGCTTGGCTATATTTCACGCCCACCGCTCTTATAAATATTATGAACAGTTACTGTTTTCACCACGCTGTTTGCAGATTAAATCTTATTTATTTGGCCCTAACGCCCAGTCTCGGGTGGAGCGATAAACTACCGGCTTCGGTTCCGCAGTATGGCATTTACATACAGATGTCGCGCTCTTTATCAGAATTTTATTAAACGAGCGACAAGCTTATCGGCGAAAGAGTGATTCTATCGATGACCTTTCACACATAGACCAGAACTGTGCAGGTACTGCCTTTCATAAATTGGCATCTGTTGGGACCCACACGTCCGTCGCTGTTTGGGACTGGCTGCTTTACGCAACTGTCAATTCCGTCATACCGGCGAGTGTGATGAATAGATACGACGAAATAACAGAATGGGAAACTGCACAGTGATGAAATATACAAAAAATAAACCACACTGAAAACAAATTTTCACCACAGGTTTGTCCGCTTTTTCCAAAACGTTTTCCTCTTGCGTGGTTGAGATGCTTATAGACTGAAGACACACGTGTTCAACCACTAGTATTCATTAATTTTCTGCTCAGTGAAAATAATTTACAAACCAATGAGACAACCATCCAAGCTGGTGTTAAAGTGCCGTGTTACATACAATTTCTGAGTTATTGGTTATATTGTTTACTTCATTTTTCTGCAAATAAAAATATAACACATTATCTTATAACGCATTAATCATTCTTAATAACGCAAAAGAAAAAAATTCAACGAATTTAATTTATAGCACACCAAAGAAAATATAATCGTTTCACGATTGTTTCATAACTTTTGAATGGTCTGCCGAATTTATTCGCTGTGTATTGCCAACTGTTAATCATTTGATTTAGCAAATCAACCTAACAAACAAATCAACTTAACAAACTAATTTTCAATATTTTGCAATCAGGAAATAGCGCACATAAAAATGTTTGCTGCAAAATTTTTTAGAATGTACTTGTAAAAATTAGAATTTATGAAAAGTTGGCAAAAAATTAATTTTCCAGAAAATGTTTAATGAAAAAATTGAAATTCTGACATGGAATTTTAGTGAAAATCCGCAGAGGTGCTAAAAAAAATTCTTTTAAGCAAAATAAATGTTACATTCTTGAATCAACCAGATGCATAACGCCGGACTCTAACTCAGAGACACTGTAATTAAAGTCAGGGTACGGGTGCGAAAGTCATGTATGTTTGCTTGATCAGAAAATATTTACTTCTGTTCTGAAATACTTCTTTGAAACAGTTTCCTCTCGTCGTTTGTTAACCATGTAGCTTAGATCTTAATCATTTTAGGCCCAGAGGTGCATTATGATAGAAATCTAAGAGGGGAAAGCTTCAGATGCTCGTTACGTTATGTTTGCTTCTCTTAAACCATTAAAAATCGTTCTCACGTATTTACAGCGACATAATGCACTAATACAGGAGAAGAAAGCGAAAGAAAACGACGTCATTATAACGATGCTTTTTGTAACACAGGTGACATCGTATTGATACAACGATTTCTGAAATACATTCGTTTACCAAAAATTAACTGCGTGGCACACAGATAAAACTTTTTTCGGTGCAAAAAATATTGACATATAACTGATAGAATCTTACACTGAGGAACCAACGCAAACAGCATTTGTTACCGGAGTGCGATTTTTTACGTGTTTTGCAGTGTACCACTGATAAGAAAACATATTTGGGATTTCGTGTTAAGGAATGAACTTTCTGTACGTTCAACGCCGTGTTCCGTTCTCGAGCCTTTTAAGCGCGTTTGTAAACCAAGCAAAAACATTAGCGTGAAAAAAAATGTGTAACCGTTTTATGAAATTGCATTGTAAAAGCTTATGTATATAATAAATTCTTAGAAAAATTTCTGGAATAGTCTGATTTTTCTTAGAACTACAGCCAGCAAACAAGTGGCATGTGGGTTTTTCGTAGGGTTTATGTCACACGGTTATGCAGATAGCAATTAAATACGAGGGAACTCCAAATAAAAGTGAACTCCGAATCATGCTATTAACTCGTTGGTTGTAAATGGAATCGTGCTGGAGGTTTAGAGAAGCGGAGGAGGGTATAGGTCTCGAATCACCACCGATCTGAAACGGGGCCGCGGTGGTGTAGTGGTCAGACTACTTGCCTTCCACATAGGCGAACCGGGTTCGATTCCCGGCGGGGTAGCACCCGGATTGCCGCATGTGGGAATCGTGCCGGACGACGCCACTGGGGGGGTTCCTCGAGAATCTCCCGTTTCCCCCGCCCTTGCATTCTGGCGCTGCTCCACACTCACCTCGCTTCACCCTCATCGGCTCTCAAGACCTCGATGTTAAGAGCCGCCTAAATCTCTCAATTCCGCTCCACTCCGCTCCACCACCGATCTGTACCACTCCCCAAAAGAACTTTACGCGGTGGCAAGAACGTCCAAGTAGGACCCGAAGCGAGTGAGTGTGCTGTCAGCCACAAACCACCACGGACACTGAAACTCACTTAAAAAAAAATCCTGTTACATTGTTTGTTGCACGTCAAAGTGTACAACTTGCACGAGGAAGGTCGTGGATTCGATTTGGGCTTGCTGCTATGGCCGCGCCGTGTTTTTTATTCATCCGGAGTTTCGTTAACCCTTCGAGCAGATCCTGGTGCAAATAACCTTTACGATTATTCACGCATAAGATTAAGGGGATTTCATAGAGTAATATCGTCTTTAAAAACAGTGTTTATGCGTATACGTATATTTTAGTACAGGAATGTTCTAGGAATACTTTTCCTCCAGGAAAGGTAAGAAGCAACTATCTACAGCCAGCACTTCTAATTTCAGCCTATTAAATATCGTTACAATTTCTCAAAGTCAGTGGGCTTGACCAGTTTCTTTAAGGTCTGGAGGTCATAATTAAACAAAATAGTTAGCAATAATTTTCTAATTTATTTACAGACTGTACAAAGAAAACACTTCCGACTTAATATCTCACAATTAACTACTATCGTTTGCTATTTAAAATTAATACTTCCATAATCGTCCTTCACTTCACAGAAATTAATGTAATAAAATAACTTATATCAGTCCCAATAGACTGTGTATCGAAACCTATTGAATTATGTTACAATTTATATGTCTATGTTTGACTGTTCCAATATTTACAATAAAGTCCGTATCACACATTAATATAGTCTCACTTTAATTCAGTCCACATTCCATCGGTGCGAAGTGTTCCAGCTATAGTGCTTCGAGCGCCCCCACGCACATTAGCCCTCTACTCGTCAAATACCACGCCCTCTCGTCCATCTACACTGCACAAACACTCATCTGCCTTCGTCTCGCATCCTCCGCCGTCGTCAGTCCTTACCGCTGATGTCCCACGCTGCACCAGACTTCGCCCGATCCTCGCCCTTCAACAAGATGCCTACCACGAGACTCCCCATCCACCGGCTGCAGGGATGTTGACCTTAACACAAAATCTTCTTTACACTTCGGGTTACGCCGAGGAAAAGGATTACCAGAAAATTCTTGCTCGTCCTCTCAAGTCGTCGACTCCTCTAGCAGGTGGTAGGAGAGGCTGTGACGCCAGCCAGGTCACCTGTCAATCATTCCCCGGTCGCCAGGTGATGGAACGGTGAGCGTGTCCGCCTGTAGGGAGGGAAGGGTCGATGTGGGTCACTCCCTACCGCACCGGGACCGCGCGTAACAGGTAACACTGTACCCACACCCGGCGCGGGAGACCACGCTTAACCATATATAAAAAAAAAAAAAGTAAAAATAGTTAAAAATAACATTTTTAGGCCTTTTACAAAGTGGCACCAGTAGTGTAATCCATTGGCTTACATCGCATGTAATAATTATAATATGCTACTGTTACATATATGACTTGCGAAAAATTCAGCTTCCCATGTATGCATACCGCAGTATTCAGGAGGGCTCGTCGCAATTCTTACTTACGACCAGACGTGACTTTGAGGCGTTTAGAATTTTTTTTTACTAGGGATTCTCGTTATGATCGTGATTCGACTCGATGCGTAACAGAATTAAAGCTGTTTACGATAAAGTGAGCACTTTTAAAATAAACCTTAGAAACAAGTCTCTGCTCGTACTTTCATATATTTTAACGTTTGCACCGAATTACATGTATCCAGTAAACTTGGTAACGATGGAAGGAAAGTAGTTCCATGTCTTAAAGTTGAATAAAAAGTGTCTAGTAACCATTTTCTATAACTTGAATGATTTTTTTTCGCTTTCTGTTTTTTTTTAAATACATCTAAGTGTAAAAATTAGCAGATTCCTAAAATATTTACTTCACTAATAATTTCACAGTTTAATTTCACCAACGCATGAATAAAGTGACGAGGCCCATGGCAGTGCTAATTTTACATAAGGCGGACGAATACATAACGTGCATACAGATATACCTTAAGCAGGGCTTTCAAAAGTGCTCGTTCACCGTGAACAGCCTTTAAATAAGTACGTGATTTTCAGCTGTCAAGACCTCATTGTCAAGAGCCGCCCAAATCTCTCAACTCAACAACTAACGGGCCGCGGTGGCTGAGCTGTTAGCCTGTTCGCCTCCTCCCACCAAGGCGGATCGCGTTCACTCCCCGGCTGGGTCATTCCCGGATTTTCACACGATTGAATCGTGCCGGACGATGCCGCTGGTTGACGGGTTTTCTCGAGGATATCCCGATTCCGCCACCCTTTAATTCCGGCGCTACTCCATTCTAACCTCAATCACCCACATCGGCTGTCAAGACCTCGCTGTTAAGAACCGCCGAGATCTCCTCGCTCACTCACTCAACAAATAACGTGATTGTTTTCTTATGATCGGTCGGAGACGGAGGGTAGGTGCGAATGTGCGCACACGAAATCAGAGTAGGCTAGGCGTCGCGATGCGCGGCGACGGGGCAGACACCAGCAGCGGCGCCATCATTAAGTAATGAGTCCTCCAGCCCGGGAGCCTTCTATTATTGAGTGGGAGCTTGGGTCGCGGGTGCCGAACAATGGTCCGGGGCGGGGAGGGCTGAACGGAGACTCTCGTGAGCACATCTATCAAGGACGGCCGGGAGCAACCTCGCTGCACCGCCCGTTTACGCCGCACGACAATGCCCCTCGCGAGACTCCGCCCGACCCCGGGGAACGCACCACTACGCGCCTGTGGCCACAGAGCAGGCGACTACATACATACGAAGTAGCGTGGCGGGTAGTTTGATACGGGTGTACAGTCCATTCGCGGGTTCTTCACACTTTTTGAATCAAACCCCGTGAATTTTCACCTCATTTATGACGTGTTTGATTGTTTCCTTGTTATGTATTACACGCGTTTTATACTTGTGCTAACGCAAAAGGACATAAAAGTACCTTATTTTCGGTTAAACTGAGATTTTCGTCATATTTATAACATTTCATTTATAATAAATAAGAGTAAACAGGTGAAAAAAAATCGTGTGTTGGTAATTTTGAACAAGAAATAGTTCTTATGCAAAATATTATTAAAGTAAGTGCGCACGAATGCGGTGCGTTGTTCCCATGGCTTAATTTTCTAGACTAGGTTAAGGTTTATTCTACTCAGGTTAGGGACAAAACGTTATCTCTTATGAGACAGTTTGGCGTAGGGTTAATTTCCGCCGCTAGGTGCGCAGTGTTCAAAAAGGTAACTTTTAATTAAAATTGTAAGCTACGTGAATAATAAAACAGAAATATTTTACTTGGTTACGAAGTTATTTTATATTTTATTTACGATTATTACAATTATTATGTTCTTAAAGTAGAAAATATAGAAAATCTGGTACATTGTAGACACTAGCTCTTACCTAGTGGCGAAATTTTTTGGTTGCCACGATCTTCCTGGCCTGTAGAAAAAGTAACCTTAACTCTGTTAAGCTTTGTTTGCATGAGGCTGAGGAATATCCGAGAAGTATAACTTCAGCAAGGCTTCAGAAAAGTTGGAAGGAACCGTGAATGGACTATGTATACCCATGCTTTGACTGGCTTCGCAAGACTCTGCACTGAATCACTGAGAATTGAGCCACATCAGTGAAAACCGTGAGAATTGAGCAACTGATAATAGGTGCCAGATAACTAATTAGTATAGTGGTAGAATTTTAATGATTTATTTGTGATTTACTACTGAATGTCAAGAATGTCACATCTGTAAATCACTTGTTCCCAGTTAATTTGCTTGATTCGTCGGTCAGCAGTAGCTTATCAACTGACTTTCAGGGAAATATTTTTCACTGATTGATAACACTGATTCGGATTTAGAGTAAGGGGACAGGCCTTGTAACCCATTGAATAATGTGCGCTGCGAAATGCGCAGTGGAGAGGTTTGGGTGGCTAGAGGTCCTGAGAGCCGACGAGGGCGAAGCGAGATGTGCATGGAGTAGTTTCGGAATACAAGGTGGGGTAAACAATATATCCCCGAGAAAACTCGAGGACCAGCGGCAACGTCCGGCACGATTCCCACATGCGAAAATTCGGTAGTGACCCCTCCGGGAATCGAGCCACGTTCGTCTTGGATTACATTTTTTCATATATAGTTTAAACTTAATAATGTTAAAAGTCTTGTTTAATCAAATAGTTAGTAGTTCAAGCAAACAATAGAGTTTAATTAGTAACATAAAATGCGAAGGCTTCATCCCGTGGAAATACACTCGTATTGTTACACACGACCCCGTTGTGCACAACATATCGCAACAATACCTTTGAAGAAGGCCACAGGCAAGTTTACAAAACTAAATAACTTCGACGGCGAGCCAGAATGGAATAGAGAATATCAATAATGAAATGCAGAGAACAACAGATAATGTGGGTCCAGCAGACTCAAGACATTCCTGCGTAGATTCAACAAACAATATTTTGCCTCCTCCAGTGCACGGCGGGAGCCAATCAGAAATAATCGTGAATGTAGGCGATTCACTTATAGCTTGTCTTAATTTTCAGCAAATCTGTACCGCACTCAGTGTGTCAAAACAAAGAACAAAAATGCGACTGTGATATCTACAAGAACAAGCTACTTGGCAGCCTAGCATTATATGCATCGGAATTCACAGTTCTATATCAATAGAGATACCCGAATTTTGCGAAAAGGTTTCCGCACAAGCTATGTTTCAATACCCTACGGGCATAATAGCAGTTTTATTTCGCTTATTGGCGGCGGGTCTATGTTAGAAGACATTTTATTACGTGACTGGCCAATCAGAATTAGGTTACCCCGATATTCTTTGATTCGCGGCCAGTCATCTACGACACGTAACACGTAAATCATCCTACCTCAAAAGTGGACCTGACATACATTGTTATGAAGTACAACTGGTCATGAAATTTTGTCGCGAAATTCGGGCATCCCTATATATCAGTAACGCGCTTACACTTTCAGTTCGTTCTTAAGGAACTTGGAGTTCTTCAGTCTTTCTATAAATAGTTTGCACTGAGAGGAAGGTTCGTTCCAGCCAACAAAATACTTGCTTGTATAGAGTCCAAAATGCAGTATATTGAGTTGCCACAACAAATATTTTATTGAGTAAGCAAAACTTGATAAGCAACAAAATTAATCTTAGGCTTCTAACAAAATATACACTCTTGAATAAACAAAACCTCTACGTCGTGTCAAAAATGTTTTACTGTGAAACAAAACATTTAGTTGAATCAACTATATATATTTGTTTGGCCACTCATCTGATTGCCTCCTTTCTATAATGTAGCTCTAGAGTTTGTAATTTTTGTGACGTATATTTTAGAAACAGTGTTTGTTTGTGCATTTAATAGGGCTTAAAAATGGTATGCAAATCCTAATAACACCAGTCCCACAAGAAACTAAAAAGTTAAGCTGTAAAACTTCAAATGTTTGTTCACGCACGTTGTCCAGTATTTGCAATGCATTTATTAAAAAAACATTCCTATTTCATTTGAGCCGATGTTGCTGCGTAGTGGCGCTCAGGTGCGGGAGTTCTAGGTTCGGATCTCCTTCAGGCTTTAAATTTTTTATATTAACCGAAACTGTTTAATGCACGTAGAGCAAAACAAAACACTAAATGCGCCAACCAAATCTTACAGTTTCGGGGAACCAAATAAGAACAACAAAATAAAATGGCTCCAAAAAATATATATTTTATTGCCCCTATACAGACAATTAGTTCGGTCGCACCAAAAAAAAACCTTTGTTTGATTCAACAAAATCTTTTTCTCAGTATGGGTGCAAGTTCAAGCAGCCATAATATTCTCATTTTAGAGGAAATTTTCTTTTGCATAATGTGACGAATAATTCTCAGTGTTGCTCCGCTTATGTTCGTTCTCGACTGCTAATAGCTAATAAGGAGAGGTTCCATGTTCTCCAAACACAAAGGTGAGATCCAGGTTTTCTCGTTACGCAGTATTTTTCCGCCCATCAACAGCATAATTGCGTTAAGTTTTTCGTTGTAAAATCTCGGGAGATAAATGTTGCTTCGAAATCCAGCTTAAAACATTAAACGTGTTCGTGCTTTTACCGACTTCTAAAAAGTTTAACTCTTCACAGTTATGTAGTTATTGTATGAAGAAATGAAAACGTGGCATATGCAAACAAATATGTTGAGAAAAAAAGTAACACACAACATCAGTAATATATATTCCTTCGTATTTAGATAATGTTATTCCAGCCGTACTCAACAAAACACCGTACATGCTAAATATTGTATATTTGATTATTCTGTTGAAAAGAGTACGTACATGAGTTTTCTATAGTGGCTTAGATGTGATGAAATCATTCTGACTAGTGATTTTAGTTAAAAAATGTGGAAACAATCATTTTACTAGTTTTATTATATTGCATATATCATAATGCAACAGTAAGAACAAATATACTCTGTTTCATGTAAGCTCACTAAATTTTGACAGTTTTGTGGACATGTACAGCTTGAGGCTGTTTCTCAATTGTTAGTACATACTTGTTTAGTATATACATATTTGTACTTGCCGTTGTGTGTACTTACCCTGACTATTGGGACGGGTTTTTTCTGGCAGTACTTTACTTGTCGCACAACCTGGCGTAAATAACACGAACTACTGAAAAGTAAACACGTATTTAGTCGTTCTGAGCAAACAATTCTATCGTTTTTGCTGTAAATAAACATTTTGTGTTCTATATTGGTTGTATTTGGTTACGTTTATGTCTATGGTGTTTGGCGTTGCTGCAAAAAATAACAATAATGTATTTGTCATGTGTAACAGTTAGGTTATTATAAACGTTGCAATAATGTTGCACATAGGTTGCTTCGTATAGCAATAAGACAGCGGGTAAATAGAACCACAAAAAGTTCCCATCATAGGTTATGTACGTGACGTTTGAAAACAAACATGGCGAATGCCGCAAGAACGCAAATTCACCCAGTAAGTAAGCAATTGCGTGTACTTGGCAAGTACAGACGCTGTGTGTATTATAATAGGAATTGCGATGGCACTCGTGTATACTTAGTGACGTCACAGGCAGGGCGAAGTATGGACATGTATATACTTAAAGGGAATAGGGATAGAGCCTGAGTCTCTGAAGAAGCATGTTTGGCCAGCAACAGTTAGGACAGCTAAAACTTCTACACAAGTCAGAAGTGCAAACTACGAAATAGTATAAAACCTGTTTGTGTATAATAATCAAACAAAATTTAGAAAGATTCATTAACCCAGTCACAAAATATTAAAAAAAAAATACTTTTATCAGACTCCGCATAAACTGCAGATCGCGCAGTATCTCTAAGTTCAGAATACGTCACTATTTAATGCAAAGCTCACTTAACAATCGTAAATATATTTATGAGTGTTTATCTCTCTTTCTTCTTTGTGCATACTTAATACGCTAAACTTTCGTTTTTGCCCTGATGTTAAAATACAGAAAATACACAACAATCGTTTGCCCTCCCAGAAAAGTACTGTATGGTATGTGATATACTGTCAACATCTCATTTGCCCCAACTATTTTTTAGGAATGGTCTGTAACTATAACCGTAATTTCGCACAGTTTTCTACGTGTTTTTCAAACAACTTATCTCGACTCCATTTAAAAGATTGGCTATTAATTTAAACACAGTATGTTTTCAGGTGGAATATGCAATATGCCACACTGCTTACGAAATCACGAAGATTTTGAGACAGTTATTTCCCAAGCAAAATCATATCTCTTTAGATATACATCGTAAATAGCTCGTTTGTCAGGTTAATCGGCACCAGACCTTTTTACAGGTAAAATCCTCAATAGACAATAGAAGGCTAACATAAACAGAGACTGTAAGGTTAGGTGAAACGAAATTGAATGTTTGCCACTTTTTTTGCATCTGCAATGAGCAGAATATTGCTTAGTTGTTGCGAATGCTACGAATTTGGTGTTCATCTTACAATTTTTTTAATATTAGGAATCTACTTAAGTAAATGAGACTTCATAAAAATATTTCTGCTGTTACAGGATGACTGTAAAATTTCTGCTACGGTTGTATTTGCTTGTACGATACGCATGTTAAAAGAAATTATGAAGATTTTACTGTCCTCATTTTAAAATTGTAAGAAACTTGCGCAAATATGCTAATAAAACAAATTATGGTGTACAGCACTGAGAAAAAACCGTTTTAATTTCCTGATTTAATGCGGTCACTTATAACATGTTGCATAATATCTTGCGAGTAACCACGTGTAATTGTCATCGTTAATGTAATATTAATATAAAAAAATACGTTTTGCATCATAGTGTACATACGCTTTTTGAGCGATAATAATGAGTAATTTTTAACACGTAATAATTATAATTAACAAGCTCCATACTATTATTTTCACATTATTAATTTTATTTTGTGGCGAGATTTATTTATTTGTTTAAAAATAGTCCATACTATTTATTAAATTTTTTAACAGCATTTTTATTTCGGCTGCATATTTATTATAGTATTTCTATTTCTACATTGTGTAAGTGTACTTACAAGGCCATATGACTATGCATTTTTGAACGTTGGGGCAGTTTTAAGTAGCAGTTCAAATGAATTTAAATTGTAACCTTCGTGATTCGCCAGGGTTAAAGAACTTTCTTAAGTATAGATCAACGAATAAGACGGAAATCTTGTTACGCGATGTCAGGCCGTCAGCCCGGGTGTGCTGAGCAATAGGTGTTAAATTTATATTTATATTAGGTAAGTCCGAGTTCGCACCCCTGAAACTGCAGGCCGTCGACTGGAGACGAAGACGCTAGGTGTTTAAAGTAATAAGTAGACCTGTATTAGCTCCCTCCGCGTAGCTTTCAGAGAGGTTAGCTAGAACTCGTGAGACGTCCGTTAAGGTGCCACTGAACTGTATGCTAGTACCGTAAACCATGTGCTTACAAAAAGGTAAGACGTCGCCCAGGGCTGCTGCGCATCCAGAGAGATGCCCCGTCGGCGTACCTGATCATTGCGAACTTCAAGATCATCAAAACTCTACGTTTGACCACTAATTACAGCTAAGAAATTAAAATTAAGTTTTTCACCTAAAACCCTTGAGTCAACATTCTAGAACCTTTTCCGCCGCCGTGTTGTTTTTCGTACATACACGACTTTTCCGATATTTTACTACGGCAAACAAGAACTGAATCCTTGCTCTGCCACTAGCTAATTGCAAACTATTTATTTAAATTAACTACTTTTGAAGGAATATTTAAGAACTTTGGCTTGATTTACAAACATGTTCAAGTATTTTAATTCTTGACCATCACGAAGGCACTGGTGTTTCAAAGGCCACTACTCCAAGCAGAAATATTTCAATTATTTGGTTAACATTTTCGGAGCCACAAATAACCTGCTAATTTGTATTGCCATATGGATGAATTATTCTGTTTTTCTGGGAAAAGTCATATTATTCAGAGCTCAATTAAACTTCCAGACATTTTTCAAACACAGTCGCCCATTATTGTTACTGCGTAGTAGTAGCAATTTTTTCTCCTAGTGTTCCTGTTTGTGTATGTGCTTATTCCGTCCTCAAGTATTTTTACTACCAGACTACTGTGTTGCTGGGTGTACAAATGGTACACGTTACTTCAGATTGGTATATCAAATGTGTGTGTATTCCTACTTACAGTCTGGACGGGGCCGGGCAAAAGTAACTCGTCAGACTGCCTTCAAGCGTCACTAAGGTGAATCTAATTTCCAGTTCTCACGCTGTTTTGTGTTATCAAAGAATTAAAGGGGCAATAATTCTAATTTTTGCCAAGCACACCAATTCAGGACTTAATTTGTACGATCGCGACTGTGCAGTTGTGGTTGGCACTCTACCCAGAAAATTTGTTACACGTACTACAGCTGTCGCAACGTAAGCTTCAAATACACAGAGGTGTGCAGAACCCATTTCTCCCTCAGTTTATCATTATTTTGTATTACATTTAGAGTATTCCATTGTTGTTTACTTTTGTGTGTAGTAAGTACGATTGAGTCGTCGTTACGTTTTAACGTTTTACATGTTACATTACCTTACAATAGGCAGTTAAAAATACGCCCAAACTGCTCGACTTTAATGTTGTGCTATGGTTAATTAAAACGAATGATTTAAAACAGTTGTTTATTTACTTCGCGTTTTTAGTTTCTGCCAAAAAAAAGGTTGTATTCATTTGTCTTTAGCTACCAAAAATCTCATGTACAGGTAACACATATAACATTTGACCGTCCTCAATATCTTTCTAAACTCTTATCATTGAAGTGTCCGAAAACAAAAAGATAAGGTTGTGAATCGAGAACTGCTGTAACATTTATATCTACGATATGATTCCTTCCGATATAGCGCAAAAGATGAATTCAGCATTTATTAGATCCATTTGTTTTCAAACATACTGTTTATCATTTTCACCGTATTATTGCTTGTGAACAGAACACACACTTCAAAACATTAAGGAACAAGATATATTGTGCATTGCATAAGTTTTTTGCTCTTATAGACTTAGCTGAAATAATGCCCTATAATGGAGTGTCTGGAAAAGTGCCACTAGAATATTATTTTTAAAAAGTTATTTTCAATGCATTTACTGATGTCCTAATTTTTTTTTAGATTTTAGGTGTTGGAAAATTGTTTGAAGTTGTCTTGTAAACATATACAATAACCTCTCATGGTAACCTTGAAACAACGAAGAATGCACAAAAATAATTTTTTAAAACTGAACGCGTTTAAATATTGCAGTTTATAATTTCGCTAAAGAAAAATGTAAAACAAGTTGTTCTTCTATTAGTACATTATTTATTTTCATAGCGCAGATCATAGTTAAAAGTAAAAATAATCTTCTCCCTCTTATAAAATTACCATCAGTTGCAGAATATAATAATATAATCGGTAGCACGCACATTTTCTGTCCGGAAGTTTGAGGACACAATAATGGTGAAGACATGGTTGCTTTTGCTGTTCATTAGAATGTAACTTGAAAAAGTCAGTTATTTGTCATCATACTGGTGACCGCAAAGCATCAACTGGGGATGAAATTAGGTAGCTTGAAAATAAAAAAGAAAAATGAGCGACAAACCTTGGAAAAATACTGTAGCCTACGTCCATACCTGAAAGAATCGAAAGTCGGTTATAAGAGAGCTATACCCGAAAACGAAGGCCCGCTTCTTACGTAGCGCTTATGTACCAAGCTATGGTGGTTTTAAAGTAGACATTGATGTCATTTTCTAATACTGAAAATTTCGATACTTCCTTTTTAAAAATCTTGGCTCGAAATCTATTAAATATAATATAAAAATCTGTTTGTATGTTTCATGTCGGAAGCAAGTACACACAGCAAAGAGCGTAACCCTCGGGTAAGGTAAATACAACGGGAGAATTGACTCATTACATTGACACGCCCTCTCCCCGCGTGGGCTGAAAACACCCTCGAAGAAACTCCATCAGCATAAGATAGAAAGGTGATCATTATACGTTGGTCTGCACACTGTAAAAAATAATGGTAAAATTACCCGACAAGTTTAAGGTAATATTCGCAAACTTGTGTGGGGAACATAGCTTCCCTTACATGAAAGGTAGCATTACCGCACTGTGGAGTAAAATTCACGTACATGGCAGAGGAAAATCCCGTACATGGATGGGAAATTTACCTCATGACGTGTGGATCTCCTCGTCTTAACAGCACGATGGGAGGACGGGAGGAAGAAAAAAATCGAGGCGCCATGTTGGACAGTTTGTAGATTTAAGCAATAAAGATTAATTTTAAGGTAGAAAATATGTAAAATATAATTAGCAAATAGTTACAAATGCACAGTTTGTGAAAAAAAGGAAATAAGATAAAATAACACTAAATAATTATTATAACCAGCTCCAGGTATAACTAATTTGTCGAGCTGTTCTTAGAACGGCAGGAATGTTCAAGCTAATAATAATAAATATTTTTTTTAGGGAAAACGTATAGTTATTTCAATTAAACATTATGCACGTAACTGAAATCAATACTTTTTTTTGAGGATAATTACTGTAGTATGTCAATAATCATTGGTGCAGTCAGATTGTCGCCGTGGTGTAATGAATAGCGCACCGGCAAGTATCGAGAATTTTAGAATCGTGGTTTAGGTTGCTATTCGTCTGATGACATAGTTAATAATAATCAGAGAACATTTTAAAATAAAATTGGAATGTACAATATAGTTAATATTCTCTTACTTGTGTGGGATTTTCCCACACTTTTGTCAGGTACTTTCCCGTAAGATTTGGGGAATAATGCTTTACTTGTTACGCAAATTTACTCTACATTTAAGAGGTAATTTTACCTTACGTGTAAGTGTAATTTGATTCCCTTACATGTGTAAGGGAATTTTACCTCAACTGTTTTTACAGTGCATCATGTCTTTTCATAAGGGTGCCCTGAATTTTTTTTCTCAAACCATTCAAACTTTACTATTTTTTTGGGAAATTAAAAAAATGTATAATTACAAAACTTGAAAAATAATTTTCATTAATCTTTTATGTAACTACTTTTATACCAAACGTTTAATATAATATTTCATAATCCTTTGCGAAAAGCGACATTTAAATATTTAGATAAAATATTTCGCTAAAAAGCTAACAAAATTGATACCAAAAATATTAAAAATTATTCTACGATCTCACAGCATGACATTACTTTGGTAAATTTCAAAGTACCATCCAAAGTACCAAGTTATGTTTCCTTTTTACAAAACTTCGATTTAAAAGCATTTAAATCATTCTGGCCAAAGCCTAACACTTACAAATTTTCTACCTTTCTCCTACATCTACAACTATTTTTAAAAGACCCCAAATATTAAAATACTTATCTCCATTGTGAACACCTCCAGAGCCTGAGAACCAGGCACACTATCTCCAAGAATGCATGCCTGTTTATTTAAAAATCCTTTCCTGACCCCTCGCAATTACTTCACATTTAATATATTTGGCAACGGTGTATTCTGCATTTAATTAGGTACATTTAATTTTAACTAATAGGAAAAATGTATTTTGAAATAGAGGGCTCTCAGACCTACACGGCAACAGTCTTCTATTTTCCGTCGTGTGCATTTTCTCTCTTCAACTAGCAACTCTTGGTAACACCGTTGACGTCATCAGGGCGTAGCCAATAGTAGTGAGGCACGTCAGTCTTTCGTCTGGCCGGGCTGGAAGCACGGGCGCTTTCGGTAGTTGGATTTCTGACGCTGAGGCGGCCACTATGATGGTCGACTCGTTGGCTGCTTCGAAGGCCCACTTGACGTCGAGCGCCGAATCTGCTACGTATTTTCCACCGCAGACCAGGCAGCATACACCGTGGTCTTCCAGAGCTGTTCCACACTATTCGCCAAAGGTAGGAAAAACGTCCAAAGCTGAATTTAGTAACGGGCAGGCGAAAATACGTAACAAGACGTACTTTTTATAGGGAATTGGAGCTCTTGAACACGAGACGAAAACATATCGTCTCAATAAAAAAGCTATAATAGTACCAGAAAATTGTTCGTGACGTTATAGGAATATTAGTGGATAGGACGTAGCTTCGTACAGACAATTAGGAACTCAGGTAACGCTGCTCATTAGTAAGCAACTCGTGTGATGAATGTCACAGTGACATCCACATTAGTTTGTGTCCTACTCAGTGAGTTGCAAGTTTCAATAACAGCGCTAAGTTCGCGTACGGATTCTCACGTTGGCTGAGCAAGTATACACGCAGGCGGGTTCTGTTGCTGACGGAGGGGACGGATATTTACCAAAGGCATCGCTACGAGAGGCTGTTGCCACATGCACGTCTTTATTGCCGTGGGCAGTGAAGTTTGGGACACCGGCCTCCTTTAGTAGTATATAGACGATTTGTGAGAATACGTTTCGTGAAGACAAACTGCAACTTTTGAAAAAAATTATCTTTGATTTTGTTTTTTTTCCAGGGACAACGAGCGAGTGAGTGAATGAGTGAGTGAAGATATTTGGGCGGCTCTTAACACCAAGGTCTTGAGAGCTGGTCAGGTTAGAGTGAGGTGAGTATAGAGCAGCGTCGGAATGTAAGGGAGGGGGAAGCGGGAGATCCCAGAGAAAACCCACCGTCCATTGTCCAACACGATTCCCACATGCAAGAATCCAGGAGTGACTCCACCGGGAATCGAACCCGGTTCGCCTAGATGGGAGGACAGTGGTCTAACCACTACACCACCGCGGATTTCAGGGACAAAGAGTAAGAAATAGATTTACAAAATGAATTCAAGCAGCGGAATGAAAAAAGGTATACATTTAATAAATCAATCCAATTTGGCGTCGTATATCAAGAGTTCAGTTACAGCTCCAAAGGCGGGAAACAACACCCAGTTTCTTTCTGGAGTTATTGTTAGAGTACTGAAGGATGTACACGTGAAGGAAGTGAAACATTAATGTTGTTTACTTCGCCGAAGTTAATCATGCATTCTCAGTGTTGGGGAAATTCAATTTCCTTAGAGTGGTCGCTTCAGCTCCCGATTGCCGAACTTGGCTGGTTTAATGAAATACCATTTGGCGCACTTGCGATTTCTTACGGAGCTACGCTTCCGTCCACTCGTGCACAACTGATGAAGTGCGTGTGAGTGTGTGTGTGTGTGTAACACGCTACGATATAGTCTTGCTCTCTCTGTACGCGAGAGTTTCTTAAGCACGTGGAAAAATGAACAATATTATTGAAGTGTTACATAATAACGTCCCCGTTATTTTCTGCTGGGCTAATCGCGGTGAGTGCGAGATATGTTAATTACTCAACTCAGCTTGAATTTAACATCTTGAAAATAAACACTCTTACTTTTTATTCGAAATCAGGACCACTAAAACTGTTAAAGGGCGTTTACCCAGCGACACAATGGAGGTTGTAAGCTCATTCAAACGAACAGGTTTTATTAACTCTAGACTTAACTCGGATGAATATTCTCTGAACCTAGGGTTGGAGCACGTAAAGTTAAATTTTTCAGCATGTTATTATTTTCAACCAATTGACGGCGATAAAACGAGAAAAAAAATTGGTGGTGTAACAGCCAAGAGAGCTGGTGTAATCATGTCTCATATCAAACTGCGAGTTATAATCAGCGTATACGTTTATTATATTGCACGGGTTAAACTATACCTGATATAAACAGTGAACCTCTGAATTAGTGCGAGGTGAGTGGTTCCTTTTAGTTAATTGGTATATTGTCACTTGAGTTGAGTTGTCTGACTTCTAGACCACCATGTAGGGAGAGGGGGCGATTATTTTTTTCCGATTCTTCTTGTTAATTAGAATTAAAATTCTTTTGAGGAAGTTTTGTTGCAGGGGAATGTTTGAGGATACCATTGCGGTACAGGAAGAACATGGCATTTCCCAATAGAAACCAAGCGCGTTTGGACATATTGAAGATGTGTTATTCGTGTTTGGAAGTTCGGCACTGTTTCCACAAGTGGTTTTCCACACACATCCCACGTCAAAGCCGATGCGGTTTCTTACGTAAACTTCCCCAACGTTCCCACATCTTAAGCACGGATTATGTTTAGCCTCGGTGACGAAGAGAAAATCAGGATTATTATACATTATTACGCGTTTCAGAGGACACTTCCGAAAGCCCTTTCTAGGAAATAAGACTCTGGTAGTTTTTTTTACCCCCCCTTATTTAAAATTAACATTGTCATGGACCAGGTAACTTTATTCTTACGTCAATAAAGTGAAATTCTTGAGAACTTTAATATAGTACTAACTCACTACTCTTATGTGCGCAGAAGAAAAATTAACAAAATTATATAAATTATGTGTTACAAATTTAGACGCCCTACTATTAATGAGACGGTAAGTAATGAACTATTTAACTCCCTCGTTGCCAACTTTACAGGGGAAATGACACTGTGTCCATAAAAATATATGCAGTTACGGACGTGGATCCTTACAAAGGTTTTTTTTTACTGTGATATGCTAGTAGCGAACCATGTTTTTGTTCACAATATTAAGAAACTAAAATATATCAGCAGCATCGTTGTTGATCCAAACCCGTGGCCTAAGCATATGTGACTTAGCATTCAGACATGTAGTTAGTTAATGTTATTTTTCACGCCACTCTCTCACTCGGCAGACTAGTTACTATAAACATAAAAGTTGAAGAAACAATATTTTTAATTTTTCTGTTGTCAGAACTTCCGGCTTTAGTGTGAGATTCTCAGTGTTTGCATTGTTATTAATATAATACATTTTTGTTAGTTAAAAATGCTTTGTATTCGCAATTTACAAAGTGAAATATTAGGCTACATGTTAAGGGTAAAACATATTTTACTGGCTGGCCATCCATACTAACCTATTAACCTGACCTTGGTTAAAATTTCGACTAGGAGTGCAGTGATGTTGCGAAGATAACCGACGGAACGGGATAGTTTCGTGACTGTAGAAACGCGAAATTTTTTATCTCTTCCGAGTGTACATCAGTATGACCCACTGACGTTCCACCCTAGTGAAAAACTGGACGGGTTCATCGATTTAACCAGACACGAACTACGGCAGCAGTTCTTGAACGTCTAACATGTTCCGCTGGATTCGTCTGTGAGATCCCGAAAACGCAGATGGGTGGGCACTACTCCCCGCTATCGATGGCAGACCAAATAGGTGATGTGTGTGAGTGTGCGAGCCTGGTAGATGTATAACGATCGAGAGGGGAAGGGAGAGATTGTGTGAATTTGTTTGTGTTACTGGCATGCTTGTACGCCAGTAGTGCTCAACGTATCGTTATATGCTGTTCACGATAAAGTGGCCACTTTAGAAATCTACCTTCGAAAAAGATCACACTGCTCGTATGTGTTACAGTGCACATTTTGCACGCGGGCTCCCAGTTAAGTTGGCAAGGAAGGATTAAAAATAGTTCTATGACTCGGCATTTTATTGCAAGCGTAATGTTTAAATTTATCTCCTGTGAGGTTTAGATTTCTTGTTTTATTCACACTATAGTAAGAATTTGCATAAAAATGCACATTTACATGCCTACAAATTTCACGATTTCACTTAGATGGAGTATGAATAAAGTGACCGGGCTCATGGCAATGTAAAATGTACACATGGTGAAAGGATACAATGTAAGCAGAGAAGTAGATCCTAAGCAGAGTTTTCAAAAGTGTTCAGTTTGACGTGAACAGCCTACAGTAGACGGCATCACAGTGGTACACATATACGAAATGGCGCGGCAGTTACTTAGATGTGGGCATACTAATTCTCTGGTAAGTTGCGTGAACCTCTGGGAAAGGGCTTTGTGTCTGATTGGCTACAGCATGCTGCAGGGCTGCCGGCTGGCGAGTAGGTCACCAGGCGCTGATTGTTGTACGGCGTTCCAACATTTGGCTGGCCAGTGACGCTATTTAGCTGGCGTGCGCGGCTGGAGTTCGCGGTATAAGCGCTTGTTTCACCTCTGTATTCTTGGATACTCTGCGATGAAGTAAACATCAACGTTTGAGCTACTGCGAAATGACACCGGCTGGATGTCATGTCACGCGCTTAACCATTATGGTTCTTTCTATTCACAAAATCAAGTCATGACGTAAAAAAAATGGTTTAGGGATTGGAAATGCTTACGTTTAGGGACTGCGCCCATTCCATGTGAATTGCGATGCAAAATTACAAAGAAAACATATATATGAAGTGTAGTCTGTCGGGACTGAATACACGACCTATCGAATGTCACCACGACCAAAACCAATTTGTGCGCAGTTTTGAAAATACTGCGGTGAGGCATAAAGGGAGAGGAGATATTAATTGTAACACTGGAACTGTCATAATTATATATATATATATATATATATATATATATATCTAAATTAGCACTCTGCCGATTCTGCACGAATCTTTACATCACCGTTTGCTAATTTTAACTTTGTTTGCTATAGTCCTGGTTAAACAAAAATAATTTTGTTACTTGCATGTGTGCGAATTTTTAAGGAGTTGCATACCAAATAATTTTGGTTGTTACTTTTAGTTTTGAATTTAAAAGCGGGCAGCGAAGTCGGACAAAGCACTCGTACTGCTGAGATAACACACACTTTCAGGCAAGTCGGAACAATTTTTTTCACAGTTAACAAAGTGAATTTGAGTCCCACCTGTAATACTAGTGTGCTGCGCTTTCCCGATTAAAAAACACTAATTAATTAAATTTTTAGCGCTCTATAACGTACGTTAAGAGACCCACACAACACATACCTGGAGATTAAGAAGTGTTAGAGTGTTTTAAATAATTTTTTTAATCTGAACTATTTAACGTTGTGTTGATCTCTAAAAAGAACCCACACTTCCCAGAACACCTGTCTATTACTTTCAGAGCATCGCCAATGTTAGAAACACTGTTTCGGAGCTTTGAAATATAGATAGCAGCGGCTTTTTCAAAGCCCTGCTTCTCAAAATATTAGGATCATTTATATCACGAAATACTCTAGGGAACTGCACAGTGAACCTTGTTATGAAATTTCTATTAATACAATTATAGGGTCATCATTTAAATTGCCATGGTTACACGCATCACGTCGAGAACACTGCACGGCAGTTTAGAACCTTGCGTGTAGGGGCGATGGCGCATTTGATGCGCATGTTAGTGCCGCTTGATTTGCTCCCGCTCTTCTCTGCCTGAAACGCGGGGAACCGCTTTAGTTAGGCGGACCTCTTAGTTCACACCTACCTAATTAGATTAACCAAGTGCGAGAAGGTTCGTGGCATTGTGCTTATACGAGCAAACGGTAACTTGAGTTGACTCGAGTGAGACGAAGGTGCACTGAAGGAAAGTGGCTGGTGGGGTCTGACTGAGCCCCTTACACTTGTCTCAGTTGTAAGGCCGCCGCTTACCTCCCACTGGAACTGCATTGCAAAGTGTTTGCAATCCGCTTTTGTTTTACGAAACCATCAAACGTGTCTCCATGATACCAATGTACAAAAAGAAAACACACCTCAGGTGCACATTATAAATGCTATTATCGAGCCCTTCAATATGACTAAAAACGGCCTTTTTTTACATTGCTGTATCTCATAATTTAATGGTTGGAAATATGGGAAACTATTAACCAGGATGTCAGGTAATTCGCAGATACGGACTGCACCACACAAACCTGTGATAAAAACTAAGTATACAATATTCTTAGGTAAAAAAGCGCAATACTCTTAGTTTACGAGAAAAACGACGTTAAAGTAGATACAATTACTTTATTTCACGTTAAGCACAACATACATCAGCATGCAAAACGTGTAGATGTCATAATAGGTGTGCGAAGTTTGTTCTGCCCATAGCAATGCGCTTTTCTGCACGTTGGCTTTTATGCACGGAGTTTGGCCGCCGGATGCACCCATGGCCATTGCCATGTCACAGTGCTCACTGCATGTGGACTCCATGGCCTCTTCGGCACAACTAGGCTCAGCTCGTTCCCTTGCCGTATGCATTACGGCCGACACATTAGTTGCCACATTGCTACATCACCTTACCTTTATGTAATTGGAATACCACATTTTACAATGGTATTTGGATCTTCCATGCCATTTTTCTCGTTAACGAAGGGTCTTATGCATTTTTACCGAACGTAATTTTCTACTTAATTTTGATCTTAGATTCATGCGGTGCAGTCCGTATCCGAAAGTTACCTGACATCCTGTAGGGACCTTCATTGAACTTTGCCACAGACTTTCCTCCGATAAAATGATAGGGTCACCGCTTAAAGTCCTACAGGTACACGCAGCACGACAGCAACACTACACGCCAGTTTAGCGCCTTGCGCATAGGGGCGAAGGGGCGTCAGGCACGCGTGTCAGTGTAGTCTTAATCGTTCTCGAGCTTCCCTGCTTCAAACGCGCTAAAAACCCTCAAGTAGGCGGCGCCCTTAATCCCTTCACATATTATCCAGAGTATACTCGTTCATATCAAACATGTAGCAGGTTAGGTTAAATTATGACTGTTACTGTGCAAGGCCACAAGCTAGCACCAATACAGACACAGGATTTCCCTCGGGCAGTGCTATTGGTTGCCGCCGACACACCAACCATTTTATAATTGCTGGCTTCTCGTACTGCGGACCGACTTGAACCCTTTCCATAAATAACAAAGTGTCAGTTGTTATGAGAAATTCCTAAGTACTTTTCAGGACATAAATTTCCTCTTTTTCAACACCTGAAATGAGAATTTAATACGTACGTCAAGGGATTAATGCGCCTACCTGATATGACTGTGACACACTTCTGTACTGCGGATTGCGTCTACTTGTTTAGCGTGTTGCGTCCGACAACTCGCAGGGGAACTTTTCCGCGTAATGTTTTGTCGCTTCCCACCACGCTCACCCATAGGTTGTTCTCTGTAAACTGAGCACTTTTCGAAAGCCCTGATTAATACCTTCTTATATGCACATTTGTATTCCTACACCACATGCAAAATTAACATTGCCAGGGACATGACCACTTTATTCCTGCGTCGGAAAAACAGAAACTGTAAGTTTATTATACAAGTACAAATTTTAGCAATATGCTGATTCTTGCTCACATGCCTTAAAACAGGAAGAAAAATAAATGATTTTATTATTTAAAAATGTTTATCTAACAATTTGAATTCAACATTACGACACGGAACTACTTTCTCTCCGTGGTTACCAACCTTACTAGGCGCACGCCATTCAGTGTACCAGTTAAAATATACGCAGGTAAGGGCGGAGACATTTTTCAAAGGTTGACTTCAGAAGAGCTCAATTAACCGTGAACAGCGTATAACATTTGATGACGTGCTATCACACTACGTGCCAAAGGGATTGGGGGGGGGGAGGGGAGATGATATGGTGAGTTAACATTGGAATGAAACGAATACTGAAGGCAACTGCAACGACTCCGGTGATTACTGCAAATGCACGCCCCTCTCGTTCCCTCAGACTGACGCAGCACTCGCTGGCAAGCCAAACCATTGGATACATACTCTGTGACCTAACTGGTGAGTTATCCAGCCGCCTTTCTAAGCGTTTCTTGCCCGCACTATAGTCTACTCGCGGTTCCCTCACACTTTTTGAATCAAACCTTCTTCTCTTAATATAATAATACATTATTTGAGGTTAAATTGAACTTTAACTATTCTATATATAAATTAAATTAAATTTATTTATAATTAATATTAACAAAACAAGAAATAGGTGTGCTGGCAATGCCTGATAAGAAATAGTTCTTATGCAAAATATTATTACGACTGCGGTGCACTGTCCTTTGCTATACCTTTGTACACTCGGTTAAGCTTTGTTACTGTGAGGTGGAAGAATATCCTGGAAGTAGAACTTTAGCAGGGCTTCAGAAAAGTTGGAAGTAAACATTAATGTACTATACGAAATAATGTTTATTATTCGTATTAATTATAAACGAAATAAGAAAAAAGCCAAAATCCAATTCATCCAAAAATAAAATACTTTTACGTTAAAATAAATATAATACGTTTGTGATAGTGCCATATTTAAGAAGCAACCAAACGCTTAATACATAGGGTGATGTTTCAAAGGTTTGATTCAAAAGTGTGAAAATACCGCCAATAGAATATAAACATAAACTCTCCGTAGTCAAAAACTAGCAATATAATCTCTGGTGGTGGCGGCAGGTTATTTTATAGCGCTACTGTAAAATATTGTGTTAAATACATTTTTGTGCAGAAAATGCATGTTTCTACCATTGGAAGCATTTTTAAAAACACATCTATCAAATGCTTTAAGGACAGGTACTAAATTAAAACAAAAAACTATATGGAAGTCCAAATTACGTGTATATTGATATGAAAACAGATTCATGGAAAACATTTCTCAGTATTATGTTTCTGATTCAAATTTTTAACTTCTAAGTTAAGTTATAAAAATACAGTTCAATTAAAATTTTCTGCACGAAATACTGTCATATTCTAAACCAGGCAATAACTTTAGCGTTAATTAAGTACTAGAATAGAAGAGCATTGTACAGTATCGTTGCAAACTTCGAGATAAATTGACATAGATTAACGTGTTAGTTGGGCGTTTACACGCGTGTGATTATTTGAATAAAAAAATGCCTGGACTTAAAGAAGTTCTCGTATCTAACTGAACTAATCTGATGATTAAAGTTAAACTGTAAAATAAGTTAAGACGCAGTTAATTACGGAATATTTTGAAACGTTGGTATTTACCTGAGTAGAACCATCTGTTGTCGCACAGTATCCACGATTTCCTGTCGTGCCCCAGGCACTCTACAACGCAATGGTTCCTTAGTTTTTGTGATGAAGTCAAAATCACGCAGAGAAAGACCCGGAGAGTATGGTGGGTGCTCCAGCACTTTTTTTTATCTTCAGCGCTCGAGCAGTCTCTGCACACGCCCTGCTGTATGCTATCTTATGTTGTCGTGGAGAATTATTGTGTTTGTTAGAGGATCAGAATTTTTCTCCCTAATGGCAAGACTTATTTCTGTAGGAAGTTGCTGCAGTAGGCTGCTGTTACTGCTGTACCTTGTGGAACGAAATGGCAGCAAGCACTTCCCTGACGGCATACGCAACAATTACCATCACCTTTACGGGGGAAGTGCTTCGACAAAACCTCTTGCTCCTTGGTAATCCCACATGCGCTTTTTTTCTAACCGAAATTCGAGCCCTGTTTCATAAGCCCTGGCCCGAATTTCATCCATAGCGACGATTATCGACATAAAGAGTCCTCCTTCCTGCTGGCAGCTTGCCAGCTACGCGACACCAATAGTGGCACCATGTTGAATTATATATGGGAATTGAAAATAATATGACACATGCTGTATAATGTTTAGCGTTCACGCCATGCTGTTGCAATACCACTTCTTCAGTTCGAGTCTGGCTACAGATGTTATTTTTAGGTTTGAATTACGCACTTTTATAATGTCAGCTACACTTGCAATAGCCTGGAGACGCCCGTGGCATAGTTTACTACATACAGTCTTACGCTGCCGTCGCGTCGGTTCTGGGTTCGAGTCTCGGTTAACGTATAGTTGAAACTTTGTGTTTATTTTGATGAGTCACGCGCGAGTCTAAGAATCTATGTTGAAGAAACTGTCACCTGCCACTGACAATTAGTAAGCTTATTCGAAGTATGTATTTTAAAAAAGAAGTTGTTATAGGATTATGAACTTGTATGAAATCGCTAGGATGTGGTATTAGGATTGTGATATCCCTGGTTCAAATAACTTGCTAAACATGGATGTGTTACTTTTTAGGACGAAGTGTCTTCTATTTTTGAATGAAAGCCATCTGCCTATAGAGTTCTGCCATAAAAGCGGAAACGTGGAAAAGCAGCAATTAATAATCCGATTAGAATTTTCCTGGGGTACGTCACTGGGCGTGATTAATATATAAAACAAAATACGGTGTTAAATGTGACAAATTTTACCGTCCGTGCTTGGCGAACAAATGGAAAACAGAGTGTTGATCGGTATTTGGCATGCAATTTACTCATTAGCAGCGCGGCTGCTCTGAGGGCTGCATGGCTGAGTTTCAACCGTTTCGCGCGCATCATTCATCATTTAGTATTTCGCAATTTGCCGTTGTACGTTCCTAACAAACAGCGATGCTCTCTGATCATCCAGCGCGGAAGTCACAAGATACGATTGCAGCATTTTGTGGAACTGCTCAAACATCCCAGTTGAAAACAGGCTTACAAAACTCTTTCACAATGCAGGAGTAAAACATAAAACTTTTCCCCACAAAAAAAAAAAACACATTTTATTTTAAGTATTTTTTATATGCTGTAATTAGCAAGTTTATCTAGAAAGTGTAAAAGTTTTGCAACAATGGTGGAGAGTTTCTCATATCGCGTGTATCTTAAATTTTTTGCAGCACTGTGAACACATACAAAATTCATGTGATGATGTACGATAATATATATTTTAACAAGGCTGAATCTTACTAATATTATAAATGTGAAAGTCTGTGTGTTTGTGTTTGTGTGTGCGTATGTTTGTTACCACTCAGCTCCTAAACAGCTGAAAGGATTTTGATGAAATTTGGTATGTAGGTACTTTAGGTCCTGGAATAGGACATAGGATACTGTTTATCACGGAAAATTGTATGGTTCCTGTGGAATAACAACAAATCATAATTCTGCAACGGCTGGGAACGTGACCGAAATATTTTTTTACTCTGGTGTCAGAGTTTATCAGGCCGCCCAAGGACCTCTAAAATGGCTTAACGACTGCTATCAATCGATAACCGCCGGGACAGAATATTTAACGTGCCCTCCGAAGTCTGGAAGCGCTCAGATGTTTTACCACGAAGCGGTCACCCATCCAAGTGTGTAACGCTGGGAACGTTGCTTAATTTTGGTGATCGATTAAGATCTCTCAGCCAAGTGCAAAAAGTAGTACCTTGGTACACGTTTTTTCTAAAGCTACAACTTGATGAAACCCAAGTTTTGATATTTCATACATCGACGCTGGAAAGCGGGAATGTGGTAACTACGCGATAGTTGCACAGATTACACTCCAAAAACATAATCCTACTTATTGGCTATCCGGTAAAAAATATTTCATTTCTTTTGGGTTGCCGTAAGCAGTTAAAAACATAGGCCAACATAGTATAATTTTCTAATTCGGTTTTTACATAAATGAATTATCTTTTCCCAATTGTACCTGGGCGAAGCCGGGCCGGTTTGCTGGTAATGCATAATTATTGTAATATTGTAAGGTGACTGCACTTCACTCTACTCACTCGTATAGGGTGAAATTTGTATACTGTGGAAAAATCATACCAAGTTACACTAATGTAATAATAATAAAAACGTCAATATAAATACAACGTTCATGGAGCAATGGGATCGTGTTAGTCTCTACACATTTATCAAAGACGAATTATTATCAAAAAATGACAGTTCAGCTGAAAGAAGATCAATAACTCAATTAGTTATCTATCTAGACAAATCATACATGCCATGATACCGGCATTCCAAAAAGGTGCTAGGTTTTCACGTTAAGATATATTTTTTATTTTACACTCAGGCAAGACATAAATTGGCGACCAACGTGATGCTGGACCTACATCCCTTAAGAGCTATAGTATAACTGCACTTATAAAACTGTTTTCAGGTGACTAAAAAAATTTTGTTAACGACCACAAAATACTTTTGTCAATATAGACATGACAAAAGATTTTTTGGTGCCAACAAAATTTTTTGTCATTCTAGTATTTTGCGGAAACTACAAAATGACCATTGTAGTCACCAATAAAGTAAGTGTGTTTGTAGGCAATAACATGTTCGTTAGTCGCAGCGAAGATCTTACAATGATAGCGGCAATTATAGTCAGTGAGGTTCACAAAGGTGTTTTGCGGGTTGTGGACTTTTGTAGGTAGGCATGGTTTAACAACAGTTAAAAACTAAACTCAAAGTAGTTACGAGTGTAATTAGAAACTTGGACCTCTCAACTACGAGCGTTGTCTTCAGCATGTATATCAATAACATCTAATAATCTAATAAGTGGCACACACGACAAGGATTGCACACTTCACCTCACGGAAAGTAAATTTTGTGGAATTATTTACGTGCAACATTTACTTACCTGGAATAAAGGAATGATACAATACGTTCAGATGTACTTCAGAATATGTCTGATTAATTAGTTCGTAACCTGATGCAAAGAACCGGATGTAGACAGAAATGGCGTCGTAGCCAGACAGAAGGTGGCCACTTAGAATGTGCCAGAGCGCACGCGTAGAATATAACAGACGTAGTTTTGCAGTTGCAGCAAAAAGTTTTACTGTGGATAACAAGAATGCTGTTGTGGACAACTACAAATTTCGTGGCAGCCAATAAACGTTTTTTCAATAAACGAATATGTTAGGGAGCATTAAATAGCTTTCGCACTTGTCAGTCTACGTGTTGTTGGGCACCACAATCTGCTTTTGACCAGCAACAAAATTTCGCCTTGGGAATCATCAACTAAATAGTTTTTGTAGCCACTAGCAAATTTTTTTCTAATTGTGTTTAAGTAAATAACCAAACTGATTTATATTTAAATAATTTACGTTGTATGTAAAACGAATGTTATAAACACGTTCAATAAAAATACCTAACACAAAATTGAGCGTTATTTTTAGTAAAACGATGCAATGCACTTACAAATGAAGTACAAAATAAAATGTTTTAAATTTTACCCAACAAAATAAAAGTGAAAGATAAGCTGCGTACTGCAAAAACTAGCCCCAGAAGTAAAGTCTAAGTCATTTCAGTTTTGTACCCATTTGTCTAACTCTTCTGTATACAACTTTTTTCTCGAATGCCATACCATTCCTTTCTGGTTCATAAATCATATTCGCATAGCATCGACTGTATAACCGCTTGACAACAAACAAACTTTGCATATAAAACTTTTCCCGCTGTTTTTCGAATGTGCAGATAAAATATTCCTTAAAATTTATCGCTTTAGGAAGGCATTCTGCCTCCGCAAAAATTCTTCACAGTTGACTACTAACCGTAGGGACGTAATATACAATAATATAAGTTATTTCTAAGTTTGATTACACGATAAGGGAGAGGGGCCAGGGAGGCATTTGATTTCCCCCCTACTTTTGCGTTAATAATAATTTTAGTTTGGTTTTTGAAAACTACAGTTTTTAAAAATTCTTATGTAAAGTTTTTTTGCTCATATTTTCAGTTAAAGAGCAACTAAGGATAGAGGCGACACTACCATGCATTAGGTCGAAGTGTTATTTTAAGTAAACACACTACCAACCTAAAAACGTAAAATGACAATAGAAACTAAACATTTTACAGACAACATATATTATGTAATTTGAACTTGTCTACGATACGTTATTTTTATTAACACCATAAATATAACAAGGACTTATTTAATCTTAATGTGGCGTTTCCAGTTTTTTCGTGATTTTGCGGTAATTTTGCGAGTTTTCGCGGACACGGAATGTTCATGTGTTCCCATGAAATTCACGCGAATTTTGGCACCTGTACTTATTAGAGCCTGTGCAGTTGTGAATGTGACAAAGTTTTCGATTATTTGTTCAATTATCAGTGTCGTAAGTGAGGAAACTGAAGATAGCGAAAAGGGGGGGGGGGGNAATTGCTGCCACAGATTACACAAACATCTTATAGCCTACCTTACACATAAAATTAAATTCAGATGGACACAAGTTTACTGGTTAGGGTAATTTCTACACCCACGAAAAAGCTCCTGGTAGAAACATAAAATACGTCAAAGCAAAGCAAGTTGTAATCCAGTTAACACGACCCCATTCGCCCTCAACGCACTGATCCAAAACGCATTCATTGACTGTTGACGTCCACTACGATAAATACGAGGAATGCCTAAAATGAAAACTGGTGGGACGGTAGACTCTTCGTTGTATACACAATTGAAAGAATAACCGATTTGCTGTTCATAGATAGATTTTACTTCCGATTCGGAGAAATGGCAAACTTAAGACATGCCATATTCTCTTCCAATATGCTGTCGGCAGTAAATCTAATATTTAAGTATCGTAAACCGGCGTTACTTCGTACTTGCCAGGGTAATTTTGGACCATTCAAAATTTCGGTTTTGGTACCATACGGCAAAAAAAAAAAAAAAAAAAAAAAAAAANTTAAATTTTGAATGTTATCTGCTCAGGTAATTTTGGCTACCCTTCACAAAATGATACCAAATCAAACATTTTGAGTGGTGCAAAGTTACCCTAGCAGGTGCAAAGTAACCCCAGTTTACCGTAATCAAATTCCTTGTCAAACACTGAAAACTCCAGGAAAAAGAGTTAGACTGATATCTGACAATATGCTATGTTGAAAATATAATCAAATCTTGGTAAAAAATGGTGAAATATAATTGCATCACATATTTTACTCTTTTACGAAAGTCACTGTATTATAAAAAAATTCAATATACCAACGTATTAGTCCTTTAATTGTTTTAGATATTTGTGATGCAAGGCGGTGGTTTTCATGTGGTTAGAATAAAAACTCTATCCAACATTAATTACTGGTACTTATGACTAATGTACCAGTTACAATTCTTGAAGGGGTACGGATAACATTTCATGGAAAAAATATATTTTAACACACCAAAATATTAGAAGCGTTTGGAAAACCGAGGGTTTACCGAATACCACACAAGAATATCTTGAGACTGAAAATGTGTGTCGCGAAATCCCTAAGCGGACTTCAGGGTGTATTAGTGAAAATGCACGAGTACTTCACACCAACGGGATAGCAAGCTGGCGCGAAGCTTGTTCAAGATTGGTTATTAATTACTTCTGCTGTTTGGAGGCACTTAAATTGTCTTTGCACCATTCCTTTCGTCTTCTCTACAGGATAAAATTTCTAGGCACGTTTTCGTTTTTTCTTATTTTATTTTTCCATGCAGGCTATTTAGTGTTGTTCTGTTAAACTTCGATAATCACGGTATTTTAAGAACTTTATTGTACCACTTGTGAGAAAGCCAGATCTTCATGTGTTTATTTTCAAAAGTCAATTTTTCTACTTTGTCAGGTATGATTTGTAATATTTTGCACGTGCATTTATTACGTCACTCGAATAACTTTCGAAAATGTGTTCACTTTAGACACTAACAAACTAAATAAGCATTTTGCCTAACTGAATACCATTGCATAATATTTGAGGCAAAATTATATTCTTCATTAATGCAATTTGCTTGTTTGAGTGCTGAAATTATAAAATCGAGAAAAACTAATGATAATTACTTCTATCGGTTCTTCAAGTCGTCATTCATATTAACTGCCCCCAAACGGAAGAATGTTCACCTTAAAAATATAACCATTGAAGAAACAAGTTGCGTATGGAAGTAATAATATTTTTCGGATTACTGACAGAAGAGTAGAAAGCACAATACAAACTTTATGATGTCACACAAGGGGACGAAATTATAAATTTAATGAAATATTTTTTGCGCGGACTCCTGTGCCTGGGCGGCTAGTCACTGTGCTAGTCTCTGTGACACGCCTCTCCGGGCCCAGCCGCCTGTATGTCACCAGGCCGGCGGAGAAAAAGATTGGCAGCTGCCCCCTTCCCTCTGCCGGAGAATCGACGACTTGAGAGCACGTGCTAGAATTTTCTGGTCATCACCGCCCTCGGCGCAACACAACGCATGAAAGATTCCAGGCAAGGGCGCCTGCCCTATAAATACCGCCGCATCCGGAGGGTCGGTAGTCTGTGTGGTAGCCATCTGGTTAAGTGTAGCGAATGGTGAAAGAAGATCGGATCATCGAAGGATGCTGAATAAGAGGACCGGTGGCAAGGTGGGCGAGGGAGCGTGTGAGCGGCGGCTACAAACGAGAGTGCACGAGTGCTGCGGAGGGCGAGTTGGCCAACGAGTGGAGAGATTTTTTGTATGGGAGCCCTCGGGATGCTCCAGAACATTCCGGACTGAAAGACTGGTGATATCTAAACTGAAACAAGGTGTAAATAAATGGACGAGTGATGCAGTAGCTGAGTCCGGTAGCATACTAGAAGCGTACCGAGGCCTGCTAAGGCTCTCTGAGGATTCACTGCCGGCGCCCTGGCGGGTTGCGCGAGGTGGGTCCGAGGGGGGTTGAGGTGGGATATGCTGGTCGCTTGAGGTGTCGGGGCCACTGCTGGCCCTAGTATCCGAGACCAAGCGTACTCAGCTACAGGAATGGGTCGAGTAAGCGAATATACAGCCTCTGCCGATCAAGGGGACCCCACCTCCGCGCGGTACGAGCGGGTGGCCTTCGGGTCAACAGACGGGGCAACCCCGGGAGGGCCCCGGTCCAATTTGAAAGGGGTATCCACCTCCCTTGCGATGCGTAGTTTGTGGGCAGTCACAACAGCCTAGCTTGGTGGTGGGCTGGTCGACTCCTTAACAGTCGAGGGGGCCCAAAACTGGAGCTCTGCCAGTGAAGGAGCTCTGGTATGGTAATGGACTTGGCTTCGGCCTCGACACCCTAAAGCAAAAGGAAGGAGGAGCACGGGTGGGAAAGGTTGCGTGCTGGCTGTGGTTTAAATATTCGCTGGGTTGGGACAGTCGGGTTTCGAGTAACCCCGGAAGTGCCGTCATTTCTGAAGTATCTCGGACTAATCACGATGTGGTTGTGGTGTCTCTGTCCTAGCGATAGGGTAGTGGCTACCGGCCCAATATGGTGGAATGGGCCGAGGTATGGGGCCACCGTCGGTACTGGTCTATTCATGGCCAGGGCGTGTGGTCCTATCAGATANTCTGGTCTATTCATAGCCAGGGAGTGTGGTCCTATCAGATAAATTACCTTGTCCCAAGTGTCGGTCTCTACTGTTAACTCGGGGCGCAAAAGGGAGTAGGCATTGCCAACTGGAGGTAGATGTGGAATTCACTGCCCCCTTTTGGATACGGTGTAGTCCTTCGGCGGAGGATGAACCGGCCCTGGGTGGGGTTTATCAGGTGTATATCCTACCGGATGCCTGCCTGCCCGGGGTTGTCCTAGGCATGACATGAAACTGTCGAACTGGACTATGGCGCAAATATAACATTTTTAGCAGTAATTCAGTAGGTGTTAATAAACGGTTTGTAGAGACATATTTTAACTATTTTATTGTTGGCCATATTGTCAACTAAACCAATCTTTTCTTTGAGACTATCCTTCATTCCTTCCTTAAGCAATTAGTGCATCGTCACTATACTGTCAGTTTTCTGTTTGTTACGATACATGAACACTGAAGAATTGCTTGTAAATAAATTAGGATATTACTATTAACTCTTTTAATTAATTAAAACTTCCATTTATTAAAAAACTTGGCTATGTCCAGAGTCTTAGAAAAATTGTAACAATATATATTGGTTTTTAGAAAGTTTTGAACAAAATTTTGAAATAAATCACACACTCGCTCCGTACATTCCAACTAGGTGATAAACTAAAATCGTCTGCTGAATTTTAGAAAATGAAAATAGAAAACACATTTTAAACTAAGTTGATCTGAAATTAATATATACATATACACTCAAAATTGAAAAGAAGTAACATTATTTACTTAATACGTTAAACATTTTAAAGTAGTACTTACATTTTGTTAGATTTACTCAAATCTTCATGTTGTTATATAAAAAAATTATTCCTTCTATTACATTAATTTTTATACTAATTTTTGTTAGTTAAATTTTTACGAAGGGTGTGGCCGCCCTTTCTTTTCAGTAAGAATGTAGGATCTACCAATTCAAATGTAATGTGATATAAATGAAATAAATATTTTCACTAGCTAAATATCCATCAGTATTGTTTATTTTCCACAATAATCTTGAAATTTGATTGTAGCATTAATTATAGGTGATTAATAAGTTCTAAGTTGTTAGTTAAAATCAGATAGGGCTTTTTCTCAAGCCGGTGTGAATTTTTGTCTAGAAGAAGAGCATAAGAGGAAACAGGGCGCAAGTTCTGTTCAGATTTTTTTTTTTTTCGTTGAATAGTTTTCCCGTTTTGCTTTATAAAAATGTAGTGGCACAGATAGAATCTATAGTTTTCATATTTTTTCTTAAGTTAAATATTTTTATATATATTTAGTTTTCACACTACATGTGTTACTGCTTTGGTTTATTCCGTTTAATAATATTCTCAAGCACAATTATGCTTCGTTCTATTTCATTTCGGATAGTGTTTTTTATTCACCGTTTACTCAACGCTTAAAAAACATTGTTTATTTATTAGTTTCTTCATGCTTATTGTATATCCCTCACGGGACGTGTAAAAATTAACATTACTAAGGACCTAATATCTTCCTTCCCCGTGTCATTCTTGTGAAACTACGAACTTGTTATTAACATGAATATGCTAACAAATTATACCTATTGTATCTTTAACGTGTATAAAAAGAAGTTCAGTGATCACCGAGTTAAGAATTATCCCGTTAATAAGACATTAAGATATAGAACTACTTTTCATATTTCTCTGTGATATTAACTGTAAATATGTCAGTCCGCGTGTTTTTATAATGTATGCAAGAGGTTTAGTTCATATTGCATTTCCAAATATTTTGATTATATGCGCAATAAAATTTTTAAAACATTAATAGTAAAAATACTTATTTTCCCTTGTTTAAAATTTATCTTGTCAATTTCTGGAAGGCGGGGGTATCAAGGAAGAAGGAGAATTTCTTCCGACGAAGCACTGCACCCGACTCTACAACGTGTAGAACTTTTGTAAAAGTAGTACATATTCTATCGAAATTGCCAGATAAGTACGATTTAGATTGCACATGAAAGAAGAATACGTTTATTCTGTAACACTATATAATAATCTGTTAGAATATACTTACTAAATTTAAAAATCTTGTAAGATTTATTTTAAGCATATTTCCATCCTATGCTTTAAAAATCACACTTTGTAAGAAAACCTTCGTCAATTAAGACAGTCGTTATAATTATACTATAATTGCAAGTAAAAATATATTTAATAATTGATTTTATGTACATTTATTTCTGTTACAAAAATGACAACTTTCGTAACTAAAATAGAAATTGATAAAATCAATTATTATAATATTTTTTTAAGATATCATATGTATTTTTATTACATAAAGTCAGAGTAATTATTATGATACTCTTGTTTCACGAATGATTTTTTTTTTTTTTGCAAAACGTGCTTATTCGTTTAAATTTTGATTGAAAATATACTCTTATAAAAAGACTTATTAAAAATAAAATAAAAAATTAAAATCAAGCTCAATATTTTACAGCGACACGAAATAAATTCGCTCTTCTTTAACTTACAACGTGAATATTGATTTCCTCACAATGTTGTTAGTGCGCGTACTATTTTAAAATTAATTTCGTATGTTGCGCGATCGGGCACAGAAGTGCTGCATTGGAAGCCAATCTACTTTTATACTTCAAAGGCGTTGGCTGCGAAAATATTTATTTAATATTTCTACCACACACTGTGCAACCTGTAGACATTATCTGCGACTACTTTTTCCTCAGATTAAATTATTTTAGATAGCGCGGTTTTTGCAAAATGCCATGCCAACCAAAATGTTACTATTTTTGTAATGTATAAACTATTTTCAGAAAATTAAAAAATGGCAACTGAAAGGTTTTCTCTTAATTGATTTTAAGTAATACTAAGCAAAAGTTATTTAACAAATATTCAGGGGCAGCCGCAAATAAAAAATAGGCAAGAATATCATTATTTTCAGCAATATTTTTGAAATTGCAAAAAATATTTTCGTGTGCGATTTTATAGACATCTGCAGAGACTAACAGCTGATAATTTCTGAAAGTTGAACAGTATGTGGTTTACAGATAAAACAACAATTTTTTTTTTTTCGTGACCAGCATCCTTGAAATGGAAAGACGCGTAATGTTTGAGTTGAGCCGCGTTTGTTTTGTGGTGAGGGGGGAGCACGCAAGTGTTTCCCAGGTAAACGCAGCCGTGTCCAGGAGATTGGCGGAGCTGTAAGCCGTTACGAAAGAGGTTTCTATTTCTGGACGCGGCCGTCCCCTCTTCCCCGTAACCTCCCCTCCCATTCCTCCAGCATCCCGAAGAAGGCTTTCGCCGTTTTTATGGGCTCCGCCCGCGGAATGTAAAGTAGTGTTCGTCGGCGGCGGACTGTTACACGACATAAAATATGAAAACTGCTGCGAGCGGCCTTGCTAGGGGAAGGAGTGGCAGAGGGTACTTTTTTTTTTCTTGGTCCGTGGGTTGAAGGAAGACGGCGGGGATGCTTCAAGAACTTGTTGCACGCCTCCGCAGCCATTCGAACACGAAGATAACCCATTGCGTTTCTTCGAGCAGGTTGGGATACCTGGTCACAGAAATGCGCCATTGCTAGAAACTGAAGCTTTCTTGCTATGTTCGACGTCTTCACACTTTCAAAATTACACCCCAATGAGACGTGTTCATTCCGAGAATGAGCGAGTGAAGAAATTTGGGCCTCTTTTAGCATATAAATCTTGAGAGCCGATGAGGGTGAAGCGAAGTGAGTGTGGAGCAGCGCCGGAATGCAAGGGTGGGGGAAACGGAAGATTCCCGAGAAAGCACGCCGGCCAGCGGTATCGTCCAGCACGACTCCTACACGCGAAAGACCGGGAGCGACCCCGCCGAGAATCGAACCGGGTTCGCCTTGTTTGGATGCGAGTAATCTAACTCCTACATCACCGTGGCATCCGTTTCCTAAACAAATTTTACATCAGAAGTGTTTCAAACTCCTGGTTACATTAACGTACCTTTTTTTAATTACACATTTCCACGTAAGTTATTTATAAATTAAAATATTTATTTCATAGTCATTATGTATTAAAAACAAAGAGAAATTGGATACTTAAGTTAGTATTATTTAGTAAGAAATATTTCTTACATAAAATATTATTGAATTGAGATATTTAGCGTAATTTGTAAAGTAGATTTTTCTTACTACCATATTTAGGGTTTTCAGGAATGCAAAGTCGGAAACCTATTTCTATATCATGCATAAAAATATTTATTTTTAATCGTCTGTCCAGTTTGTACACATAATGTACGTTGGTTTCCTCCTGGATCTTTCTTCCGGCCTTGTTTGCGTTTTCTTACACGTGGCGGAAGAATATCTAATGAGTAGCCCGAAAATAGAACTTCGGCAGGGCTTCAGAAAAATTGACAGTTTCCCCGAATAGACTTCTAAAAATTTACTGTGAATCACTTTTTATACAATAATTTATGGGAACAATATTCTCTCATATTAATCATCTAAATGGTCGAAAATATCTGTACACGTGCACAGAGAAATTTTTTTTGTAGAGTGGTCACCCTGCCATATTATTTTGTAGTTACTACAAAATAATTTTGTACTGGCCACAACATTTTAGTGGTGACATGTAAATAATTTAGTGTTCCCCACAAAACTTGTATGGCAATGTGGATACTAACAAAACATTTTGTGGTTGCCACAAATTTTTTTTCCGTAATGGTTGCTTTCGAAGATTAGAAGAATTAGGATTTGAGAGGAAAAGCATGAGGGTAAGTGGAAAAAGCAATTTATGAAACTTGGAAACTGATAGCTCATATATATGTTTTGCACATTTTTATTCTCCTTGCGTAATGGGAATATATCCGGTCTCGAGCCCTCTACAATAAACGTCGTTTGCGACGAGTTCTTTGACTGTTGAGCAGCGTCTGCAGCAAATAATCTTCAAGTATGACCATAAAAATGCTCCATGTGTTATTGTAATGAGTTGTTTACCAACACGTGTTGAATTTACGTGTTTTTTTTACTGGTCAGTCTAGTTCACAGGAGTAATTTTCTGATCTCAGTACGCTGTAACAGGTACGGTAAAACACCGAAACCATGCAACCCAATGCGTTTCTGAAATATGTTAATAAACGGGAAGGGTGAATTTTTAATGCCATCACACGAAATATCTACATTGCACGTTTTTGAAAATAAATAATTTTTATCACCAGTGACGCAAAAAGTTTTGGGAAGAAATAACTTTTTAAGTTTTTATTAGTGAAATTTGTACATTTGTTTTACTTACATTTTGTATTTAAATATTAATAAAGAAATGAGACTCGCTAAAACACAAAGTTTTGGATATGTCACAGCTTTACAGGTTCAACATATGAACTATAATTGATAGACATTGTAGTTATCAGGGTCAAATTTATGTAAAATTGTTTTATTATACAGAGAATGATTGTTTATGCTATACGTAGTTCTAAAAACAGCAGAAATCTTACTGATCAAGTGGCGAAAACTGAGTCATAGGTTAATGTTTCCCACATTATGCCCATGCCCAGCGCGTTTAGGTTTAATTTACTTTTACTAAACAAATTTGAAAACTCTTCTTAACGTCATCTCTTTGTCCACTGTTTATTCTTCCGCTACTGGTAAAAGTTAACATTCCTACGGACCTACTAACTGGCATGTAGGCGCCAATATAGTGACGCCATAAATATGTTATATATATATGTATATGATTACTTTTATCACACAAATTTGTATTTTACTGTATTAACAACAAAGAGAAATGAACGTTTTTCAATTTCAGTCGCCGGTTTGAAATGTTCACTGCAATGAAAGGTAAATCGTAGAACTACTATCCTTTATTCTCTGAAAACAATACTGTTAGTACGCCACTTAGCACACTTTTACCTCAAAAAATACACGCCTACGTCAAAAATGTATTCCCAAGGCAGATTTGAAAAATACAGAGTAATGCGGAACTAACTACGGTCGATTTCCTCAGTACAAAACTCCTAATATTAAAATTGTCTTATTAAGAAAGAAAATACGGAACAGATTTTCTTGCAGGCGGACACGAATTAGTTAATGTTGTCGAGGATGGAATATCTGCAGGTCTGGGAGAACGATGTTGAAGGCACCGCAAGAAAAGACTATGCTAGGAGACGAAGTCACATAAGGCAGGAAGGAAGGCCATTGGGTATCGACCGTTCCCCTCCCGCCTCCCTAGCCGTTCTCTAGAAAAGCGCTGCTAACGAGAAAAGCATTTTCAGATTCATTTCTTCCTGCTCACATCCCTTGCACACTTTATCTTATAGCGTTTGGGCCGTGACCAAGTTAGAACTTGTGTTGTTATTAAGCTACCAGCTACGCCAAATACAGACACACCGAGCGGCCGACATAGAAGGGAAATTTGGCGCAACAGCTGGTATGTTGAAACGGATATCAAGATCCACATTCTTTGTTTGCACCGGAAATAGACACAAGACTTGTGCTGCTGCAAATATCACAAATTACAGTGCCTTTTTTTTATCTCAGCCAGTAATGTTTTTTTTTTGGCGTAGGGAAAAATATTGTCTGTGTGACACTCTGGAGGCTAGTTTTATCCATAAAATATACTTATGCTATACGTGTTTCTCACAATGTATATAAACTTCAATACATGTAAAAACGTTTAATTAATACGAAGGTAAATTTAACTTTTTCTTTTCTTTTGTAACCTCGCGTGAACCACTGACAAACGCTAAATAGGAGTAAAACCATGTAAAATTATTTTATCTGCTCCATTGTACGTGTCGTTTTTATACTCATCATTCTAGGAACCATTAATTTCTTCTTGTATGAACTGTAGTTTGGGGTAAACGAACTCGATCTAGTATTTAGTAGGTATACTGTCTAAGTCATTACTTTTAAGTCGTAATTTGGAACTTATTTTTCGTTCACACTAAACTGTCTCTGTGTGAATACTTGCTCTCATTACGAAATATATTACATATCTCTAGCGGCGATATAAAACGAGCGAATGCTCATACATAACTGCAGTATTACGACTAATTTTCAATCTGAAATTAATAATTCTTTGTATCGTTGGGATTTAGAAGCACCTTTATTTTTGCTACTGTCAGCTAACTGGAAAGCACCTTTAATAATTAGAATAAACTTTTACATATATTTTAAAAACATCTACACATATATATTCCACTGAATTCATGTGATTCACCCAAAACAAATTCTGGTTTTTGCGAAGCAACTGTGATTATCCTCAAATCCATGATTAATTTCAGGTTAAGTAATGTTCAGTTGCTACCTTAAAAGCTGTACGTCTGTTCAGATGTTTTCGGAGCAACACACACAAAACGAAGCACATTCAAACACAGACTCACAAATATAGACACAGGTACGATGGGCGATTTGAAGTACTTCTCTTTTCAACGATCTCATCATTCGGAAGTAAAAAAAACCCGGTTTGTTACTGCACGACTATTTTTATTTTCCTCTTCTTCGAAACATTGACTATTATTTTTGTTTATGAATAGTTAGATGATGCTTGTTTCCATGGCGGCTTGAAAATAAATTTAATTAGAACATACACTATAACAGGAAACCTCAGTGCTGTATGAAATTTTATCGGTGTGGTAAACATTTCCGCAATAGTTGACTAAAATCGATTAGCATGATCGACAAGCCTGATGAAAGAATTCAGTTGCCGGCCAACACTTATATTGCTGCGTTTGTGCATTTCGATAATTTATAAAATAGCGCTTCAGCGCTCGTGTTCGATTCGTTACATAATGACTGAATAGCATCGCTGACACTGTTCCGCAAGTTCGATAACTGCCCACTGCACTCGGCCACTTAGCCTGACTCGGCGCGTTAGAAATCTGCCTTTTGTGATCCTGACAGTTTACAACGTGCTAGCAAAACAAGGCATTATTTACATGGTACTAACGTAAGTTCTACAAGATAAACATTAACCTGACTACGAGAGCAATACGCGCATACATAAAAATTCATGAGTTTAACAGACTGTTAAGTCAATTAGGGCATCTCCTATAACTTCATACAGAAGAAAACGTATCTATGTCGCAGATAACTATTAATTTAATTTAACATCGTTGAAAAACTTTGGAGATGCATAAAGATGCCTTATATAAAATTAATAGTTATTATTAGTTAATAGTAATCTATATTATATTTCTAATAATTTTAAATATACGGATACTAAAACATAGTGTACACACACACACACCTATTTCGTCGTTAACTTAGCACTTTTGAAAGTCGTGCATACGATATTTTCTGCCCATTTTGCACCCCCCCCTGGAAAAGAAACATTGTCAGGTACCTGAATACTTTATTCACGTGTCCATCAAGTAAAACTGCAAAATAGTTTGGAAAGTAAATATGTCACTGACGTAGCAATTCGTACTCAGGGCCGTCAGAAATGGCGATGGAGATGTTGATTGATGGTGGGAGTTTAAATTCCAGCTGAGAGCTGTTGCTTAGAAGCGCCAAATGCTTTACTCGGGGACGCAAAAAAAAAAAAAAAATGTAGAAATTCATACTTGATGCACATTTACTAAAAATGGAGGTCAATAATATTTTTAAATAGTAGTATTTATTCTAATATGATTAGTATTTTGTGATGACAAATAAGAATACGAAGCAATGAACGCGTGTATAAATACTGACATAATTGATTCCAAAACTAAATTTTGGGAAGTGAAGGTTTCTGCAGCACCACGAGTATCAAATTATCTAAAAGACCTTGCTCACCCATAACCTAAAAAGGTCCCGACGCCCTTAGTACTACTCACACTTGTACGAAACAAACAACCTAAATAAAATTAATTCAGCGACTACAAATTTAAATGCCACGCCTTTAAATAGAGGTTCAGATAGAGGACAAATTTTCTTGCTTCGCTGCCAACTTTACAGGGGCGCACCATTCAGCGTGTTGGATAAAATATATGCAGTTACGGGTAGAAATGTTTTTTCGAGGGTTGACTTTAAAAGCCTTCAGTTAATAGCGGAGCAGTTAACCACGATGATATTGCATCAGCTGTAAAACAGTACCGCAAAACTGACAGGAATTATCAAAATTCAGAACATATTATATGCAAGGGTGGCCCCTTTTGTGCATATAACTAAATTTGTTACTCTAAATGTGGGTCTATATCAAAAAATTTATTCAAATCTAAAACATACGTTTAGCTAAAAACCGTCTATGGCTACAAAACCCCACAGCCCTCATGATATCCTCTTCGGCTGATTTATTTCCTTAGAAGTTTTTCATCCTGTAACCACTGTAATTGTAAATCATTGTGGTGATAATTTGAACGCGGCTTTCACGATAGAAAATCTCCATATTGCTTATACGCCTTAAAAAATAATTCTTTTAATATATAATTATTTTGATATAAATGCTAGTTACTTCAAGACAATATTCCCGTGTGATTTTGTTTTTTGCGAATCGACAGTGAAGATATTTAAAACAATAACGTCAATAGTAATGCTGTCCGGACACTGAAAGTGGTCAGAGAAGTTGAGGAAAATAGGGAGATTTCATTGTTAAAATACAATTGTTTTCTGGTTCGGCGAAAATAACGAATTTGTTAGTTTACAGCCAATAAACAAATTTATTTCGTTTAACTACTTAAACAGGGATTTTGGAGTATTTTCCGAATACTACAAGCGAGTTTTTACGACTTATTTCGTACATACCTAGTTCTCGGCATATTGTCATGTTTCTGTAAGCCCAAACATTTATCCTACACGCTGTTCGAAACGCTATTAAAGTACATGAAAAGCTATAAAAAAAAGAGAAATATCCATTTGGTTTTCTACAAATCATTTTCTACTTATATATAATGGTTGAATACATCCCAGGCGTTGGCCGTTTTTTAAAAACCGTACTGTAATATCAAATTTAAATGTAGTTTATACGTGAGTAGTTTCAGAAAATCGGTATTGTAATTTAAAACTTATGACGCACAGAAGTTTATTTATCCCTTTGTATTTAACTTTTAATTGAAACGACATTAGTCCTTAATTAATTTTTTTGACATCGCAACCTCGGATTACGTGCACGCAACTCAACATAAGTAAATCTGTTTCAGTTAATCTAGTAGCGCTAACTGACTGCTATATTTGTCGAAGTCAATTCCCGCGACGAAGCCGTATATAATCGTCCTACGCGTGTATGCAAACTTGCTTCAGACCGCACATTGCGGTTACGACCAGCGTTGCCAGAAGAGCAGACAAGGTTTGATTGATGCACGTCCTCATCTTCGCATTCGATAAATCCTATTTCAAGCCATTTATCCGCTTTGACGAAATTACAAACATCTGCAGAAATGAAGACGCAAACCCGGGACGTAAGTAAGACCATGAATGACTACTCAAAAGCACACAGAAAAGGGGTAAACACTACACGACCAGTAACCTCAGGATACGACTTGAAAAGTAAGCGGAAATGGCCATACACATCACGCTCATGTGAGAGGACATTGAAACTAAATTTACCTAAGCAGCAGCTACAGCTGTCGGTTTGAATGAACGGCGCGAGCTTACCAATGTCGATTGAGGCTCGATCGTATGTGCCTAAGATTGAGATTCCACGCAGGCTCCAAATGTTTGCGCAACTGTGGCGAGTGTTAATGCCAAGGCAAGCCACACTCGTCAAGGTGAAAAAAAATGTATAGATCGAGAAGCCTGCGACGTGTGGGGAAATTAAGACTGTAGAACCGTTTCACAAGGGCCTACCTTGGTCGTGACACCATAGTGTCGCCATCAAACCAGACCATAGGGTTTGAAGGAGCCTTTCAGACGGGACGTTGGTGGCGGCAAGGTCTGACTGCTCGGTTCACACTACACGCTACCAGGAGCGCGATCAGTCAGTCATGCCGTAGAATGCTGTTTCTCATGTCAGTGTCTACTTCACTGCATTTTTCTTTTTAACACTTTAAACACGACGCCCGCATGGTACACGCGCATCGATTTACTAATATTGCTTCTGTTTGAAGTCCTCGTATACCCACCTACTCAATTTCATTCTTCAATTTAGTGTAGGCAAGGAGCATAAAACAAATATTTTTTCCTTCGAAAGATATCGCCTGTCCGAATAAAATAGCTCAACTATGAATTACACAACTAAGCATGATGCCATTCCAAACACTCGCCACAATCACGACTAGCGTTATAGGTGCACGCGAAGCTGGCCAGACCCTCAAACACTGCGGGCTATTAAAACACTTTCATCTGTACAGTTGGAGAGTTCTGAACGGGCAAGAAAAACGAGGTCGTGACGTGGGAAAAGTGCAGCAGCCAATTAAATATCTTGTAAGGTTTTTCGTGGTAAGATCATGAGTCAATTGTTTTATTGCCTGGACGTAAGAATGCTTACGAAGCAGTTTCGGACATTTTCGCTCTCCCCTTACTGTGGGGAAATTTGGGATTGGACCAGTTTACTTTTAGCATGCTAATGCCCGCGTCCATAAAGTAAGGGCTTACAACCGAGTGTTTTAAAAAAACAAGGGAGTGGAAGATCTCGAATGGCATATCCATAGTTCTGACTTCAACACCACTGAATACCTTTGGGATGAGTTGGAGTGCCTATTATAAACCATAGCAAACTTACCACAAGACACCACAGATCTGTCCATGTTGTATGAGGAATGGAACGGGATTTTTGCAGACACGTACCTAAATTGGCGGAAAGTCTTTTAAGGTGATTGAGACTGTGATGGCGACGAAATTCGGACCTACATAATACTGACACCACTCAAAATCCTGGTCAGTACGTTAGTAACTGTTCTCTGGTCAATAGCTGTATAAGGCGTTATTTATTCCGCAATGGAGTGTTAAAAGTAATATAAGTGTTACGTTCCTCGTAATTAGTACAGTTTCCTCTAGCTTTTTTCTGAGTATGTTTTTATTTTTTGATATTGTTACATATTGGAATGATTTATGCCAAGATATTCTTAGTAAATAGATAAATTATGTGATTTAGTAATTCATAAAATATTAAAGAAAAATGCAGTTGCGAGTTCGTCGTGCTTAGACATCAGGGTGACAGGCAAACTACGAGAAAATATATTTTGACTGTCATATAATAATGAACTGTACATCAAATTTGAACAAAATTTGGTATGTCGACAGTTCACGACGTTAGTACTGAATTCAGAAACATATATTTACTAAAATGTTATTCTGTAAAATACCACTACCTGAAACTCAATGTTTTACGTCATACCTCTGGAACCACTTTACCGAATACCGCGGAATTTAGCATATACGTAGTGGTATGGTAGGTCACCCTAAAAAATTATTTAAGTATATCGAAATTTGATTTTCAGAATTGCTGGCGTACAAATACTTTAACTTGGTATGCCGTATCTACCGAAACGTTAGACCTGTTTCAACCAAACTTGGCAAGTTGGCCGCACCTGTTGCGAGAATGGAATGCGCTAATTCACATGTCCTACAAAAATTTAAACCAGTTATATTTACCTGAGTCTTATTATTCTTATTTTTAACATTATTGCACTTAAATATCTGCTCTAGTAGGGAGAGCGTAGCTTGCACAGACTGACTGCTTATCTTCAAATCTGTGTTACCCTGAAAATAACGAAAATGAGCACTAACACAAAGACGACAACGTATTCAATGTAACAAACAACGCTAAAACTTGAAGTTAAGTATTGATTCTAGTCTAATATTTTGTTTGCATTTGTAGCATTCTGCACATTTATGCCATTTTCTAAACATGCAGTTAAGTCAAAGACTACTGACACATTCCGTATAATTTCAGTGTCTTTTTTAGCATGCAGTATTTTGATGCAGTACCTGCATGTAAACAGCGCCCATAGGCCTGTTTTTAATATTCCTAACATGTCAGCGTGTTTGAGTTCACCATTATTCATAATTTTCAGCCTCTATGTCTAATGAATAACAGATCACTCACTGCCACATTTGCATATTTGTCACCCGTATGAAGCAAACCTCCTGCATGCGAAATATGTTGGTTGCGCTGTGATTAATGGCACAGAATAACGTGGGAATGGCCTACATCTCAGCGTGATATTTTACAACTTGGAACCGCAAAACGCGAGGAAAATGTTTTTGCGCCCCATTTTATTCACGTTCCGTGATAATTTTGAATTATACCCACTGAACACTGATGCTCGGTTAAGTTAAGTTAACCTAATTCAGCTAGAGCTGTGCCCCTGAGCTTTCACGGGAAAACTGCATATTCACAAAATTACATATGTGATATTGTTAACCAAGTATTTTTTTCTCTGTGCCTGCAGGGGCCGCGGTGGTGTAGTGGTTGGACCACTCACCTCCCACCTAGGCGAACCGGCTCGATTTCCGGCGGGGTCGCTCTCAGATTTTCGCATGTGGGAATCGTGTCGGACGATGCCACTAGTCGGGGGTTTTCTCGAGGATCTCTCGTTTCTCTCGCCCTTTCATTCCGGCACGGCTGCAAACTCACCTCAATCACCCTCATAGGCTCTCAAGACGTCGCTGTTAAGAGCGCCCAAATCTCTTCACTCACTCTGTGCCAGTATCGAGCGACTTGGTGACGTGGTAAGACACCAAACTCGCACTCGGAAGGACCCTGGTTCGAATCCCACTCCGGCTTTCGTGTTCTTCTTTTTTCACGATTTTTCGAAATCACGCCAGACATTTATTGGGATAGTAGTTAACGAAGAGAAATGCCAGTCAAATGCGTCACCACTGCGCCACCTTAATATTAGTTTTTGGAATTATTAAATAAAATGAGCTGGTTCTTATCGAGTTACAATACAATGACATTAATTAACTAAACTGACACCCGTATAAAACACGTGGATAAAAATGCTGACTTGTATCATTTTATCTTTCGTTCATATTCTTTCAAATCAATTTTATAATCCGAGGTAATTACATCAGGTGTGATGTACGAACGCATCGGAATAAGTAACCACGGGTTCCAAAAAATAGTAATACAGAAATATATTTCTAAACCTTTGCTTTTGGTCTTGATTAGAGCATCGTCTCCCGTTATTTGCAAACCGACTTTTCTGTGGCCCCTTTATATTCGTAGAGTCTGTCACGTTAACGTCTACGGTTTATCATAAAGACTAAAGTGATAATTGAATGATTGTTATAGTGTTGATATAAGATAATATATCCTATTATTTCGGATACACGCAATTACACAATTCTGTTTATGTCGCAGAAATCCAAATATATGGCATACAAATTAATGAATACAAAACAAAATAAAATGAAAAACAAGTTTTCTTTACTTTAATTATATTCTGTGTCTATAGTTTACGACTTGTGAAACTTGATAGAGTATGGACCAGCAAAGAAAGTATTGAGGTAGTTAAAACTGACTGTAACGTAATGCTAATGGCCGCTATAAAAAGCGTGTTAATATTTTTTTTCAATTGTGTGGCGCGATACGTACGTAACTGGTCTCTTTTACAGTTCGCGTGCTCGTCATGAATGCGTCGTCGCGGTCGTGCGTGTTGCCACAAACACATTATACACACTACTTCGGTTGCTGCAGTTTGCGTAGCATAACAGGCGACAGGTAGGTCGTGCAGTACTGACTGACAGGGTAGTCCAACGCTAACGTTTGCTTATTTATAACAGAAGGTTTAACAGTCTGAAATTCAGTCAGTTGTTCCAACTCTACATTTCAGTGAAGTTTTGAACTTTGTCACATAGCAATGACGTTTGTGTAATTTATTCGGAGGCTTGCCACAATTACTGTATGTGCACCCCGGGCGGCTTTTTTGTTAACAGGTTACTGATAAGACCATGGTATACGTAGTGACCTACCGTCGTGTTGGAATAATGCATCAGAAGTACAAGCCAGTAGGGCAAAGATACCGTTATGATAACCAATGCAACATGTTTACTGATGACAATCTGTGTACTTCATTCTTACGCTCTCTTATACACACCAGTGAGAAAACAAGAGATTATTTATATAACCAATTTAACATATGTTCCTTTCATCAATGTTTCCAAGAAACATGTTGAGTTTTCCTGGGCTCAGATAGCAGGATTTTGTGTTTTAATATCACTTTGCCAGATTTGATTTTCTTCTAAATCGGTAGATATCTCTAATCGTTGAATCACATTTCCGAAAAGTGTTGCAAACTTCCAAAAAACTTTCTGTGGTATTTTTTAAAATTAGGTAATCTTATTTTTAATGTAGGTAGGTAGGGCTTAACATTTCGTCGACAGCGAAGTTATGAGAGACGGAACAAGTTGCTCAGAAAAGTAGTAAAGGGGGAGAAATTGGCCATGGCTTTTAGTAAGAAATCACCCCAGCAATCGCTTGGTGTGATCTTGAAAAATCATGGAAAACAGAAATCAGGATGCTCAGACCGTGAATCGAACTCAGTTGCTGTCGAATGCAATTCTAGGAGTTTATCACAAGGCCACCTCGCTCGGTTTTATTTTAAAATTATTGCTTATAAAATTATAAATGACTTGATTAAAGCTGCAGTGTTAGTTAAAGCAATTGTGGACAACTATCGAATAATATTACACAGATTTAGGTAAGCTATTAAATACCGTGTCAAGTTAAAATCCATACATCAATAGCTTAATTTACTGGACCCAGAGCTACATAAAAATTTATTTAAAAATAAATTTGTTAAAAGAAAATGCTTTCGAAATGTAATTATGTTGTTAAAATTATCTGGGCGTAGCCAGGTTCGTGATTCGGTGGAAATATTGATTTAATCAAATAAACAGCTAAATTAAATTTCACAATTCACAAAATAAAAGACACAGGATTTAATTCCCCAATATAACTATCACCTAAAATTTTAACAAATTTTTACAACAGTGAATACAACTTAAACAAAGTATTAGCTATCCCAAAACAATTATAAAACCGGTCTTTCTGATGATAATCGACATCCAAATGAAGCCAGATTCATTAATGACATCTACCCAGTTAAATGTTTGATAATTAATGTTTAGAACATGAAAATGCTTCATGTCTTTCATCACACTGATTCCACCTTCACACAGTGCCATGTATTAACAACAGTTCTCACTCTCCAGCATACATTTGGGTGCACCCGAGCACTGCACTCGCGCTATTAAGGCTGTTCACGGTAAAGTGAGCACTTTTGAAATCAACTTTTGAAAAATGTCACTGAGACACTGACACTGACCGGCATGCGCTCAGTAAAGTTGGCAACGACGGAGGGAAAGTAATTCCATGGGTAAACGATTGTGATTACTTTTACTTTATGTTTTCTTGAACATCCACAGTTTCACTTCAGCGACGCATAAATAAAGTGATCAGGCCCGTAGCAATGCTACTTGTAGATAAGGTGTAAGAACACAGAATGTGCATACAAGCAGATCTTGAGCAGGGCTTTCAGAAGTGCTCAGTGTAGGGTGAACAACCTGTAGGTGGAATTACTCTGCGACGTCTTAAACCGTCCACCGCCAGTCACAGACAAACGTTCTCGCCATCAAGGTGTCTTCATCGTCGCGTCGTCACTAAGCGTGTGCAGTTCACTCCCCTCCCCGCACACTTAGTACAGGCGGCTACACGAGACCTCGCCCCACAGACGTGAGAGGTGGGATGCGATCCTCCTGTGCGTGGTTATCCACACGAGTGGAGTAGCTTCACGAGACATCTAAACGCCTAGCGTTCCCCGAAAAAGAGGATACATTTATACATCTACAACGTCAAGGTGTGTAAGCATTGAGCGAACTTTCGCCATATACACGTGCGGCGCAGAATGAGGATGTCAGCCGAAACTCCCCCCTTCCCTTACCCTATCTAATGATCGCAAGCAAGACGCCCACAAGTCTGGCGTTAAGGTAATTGTTTACCTAGCGCTTGAAATGCGTTGCAGTGTATTTGTAAAACGCGTTTTTTAAATTAAACTATCAAACGTGCTTCTAAAAGGTTTACCTGCGAAAATAAAGTACATTCTAGGCGATGACCGAATGGCACTGTCAAGACGTTACGCACATCATAAACGTTATTTCCATGCCCTCCGACATAGCTGAAAACGACTTTTCCAGACTGGTATATCTCAAAATATGCGAAACGGATACGTCGTAAACTACACTCTAAGAAATAATTCGGAAATTTACCATACCAGTGTATATGCGTAGTGAGAAAGCGGGAATGGTAATTTTTTCCCTATGCATTCATTGTAGTGTTCGTTCCTACATTTGCTCAGGAAACAGTCAAATGCGCAGGAAAGTTCCCAAATTTGTATCGTAGTGACGCTAAACATTCCTATATCTGCAGTTTGATGTGTTATATTTTTTACATAGAGTGTATATATAGGTTAATAACTTCTATTACAGTTTAGGAAGTTTCCCAGAATTTTTTTTACAGTGCACGATAGAGACATGCATTAGACTTTACTGAGTCACGCCCAGTAATATTTCAGGGTCACCGCTCAAAGTCACGTCCAGGAGAGTGACAGTTGGAAAGGCTGAGTTTCAGTTGTACGCATTGCACGTTGAGGCGATACCGCTTGACATACGCCAGCCGGAGTCGTGCGTAGCGCTTCATTGATTATTGCTTCACTCACACAAACATACCCCTCTCTAGGCTGCCGCCCTGAAGACTCCGCCTGAATGGTGCATGAAGTTGGTTGCAGATTTTGGTAGAAAACTCATCAATCAGAAAAGGTTGGATATTTTTCACCGGTGTTTAAACACGAAAAGAATGTAAGAATGATCTCGTGTCTAAAGCCAAGTTTCAAATACTCATTTCAAATTAAAAAAGTGCTTTTTTTTTTGGCTAAAATATGCGTTTTTGGGATCAGTTTTAACAACTAAATTTTCCAAACTAAAACATTAGAGCTGTCTTTAGATACGCATCATACTTTTATATTTAGTAGCATGCCATACAATATAGGGTTCGCCGCTTAAAGTCCCGTCCAGGCGAGTCGCCGGCGGAAAGACTGCACTCCTTGCGCGTAGAGGCGGCGATGAGGCAAGTGGCGAGTGAGCAAGAGTCGGCCTTAAGACCCCCGCCTACCTAGAGGTTTTTTCCGCGTTTGAGACCGAGAAGCGCTGGAACGATAAGGGCGGACACTGCCGCGCTCATCAAGTGCTCCATCGCCGCTAAGCGCAAGGCTCTGAACTGACGTGCAGTGTTCTCGTCGCACCGCGTGTACCTATGGGACTTTCAGCGGTGACCCTATTCTTTTATTGGTGGAAGGCCTGTAGGAAGGTTCTATGCATGGCCCTTGAGTTGTTTTGTATGAATGCCTTACATTAACAACTGTCAGTTAAGATCGTTTTCTAAGAGAATGTTCGAAGTTTGTTGTATGCCAATATCACCCTTTTTAAAGTTTTCCTGAAACAAGGAAGCAATTAAAATACCAGATCCTAACTTAAGAAGTTATGATTTGCATAACATTATTATTATTACTAACGATAATTCCCCATTAAAGAGAGCGCTAAAACACAGTCAATCCTTATGGTCTCATTCTCTGTGTCCCCCTTCATCTTTCCTCCCAAAAACCCCTCATGAATTTTCTAGTTTTGAGGGTTTTTGAGAAGCTCCGACCCTTCTCTTCATGACATGCCTGATCCCCTGGAATCCGATGATGCATAACATTATTATTAATCATTGAAAAATACCAGTATAGAAGATTATATTTTAGAACGTAAATATATTTAAATTTAAGGGACACATTTATTAAGACTTGCTGTTAAGACTAAGAGCAATATTTCGTAACAGAGTCGCAAAGCGAATGAGGAATTTAGTACTTTGGTACTATACACGTTAATATTTCTTGATATTTAGGTCTTTAAATTTAATTCAAGCAAGAGATTGTATATTTATTGTTACTAATAGAACCACATACTTAATTATATGTCATGATTTCCATTATATTCTTACACGGACGCCTGATGGACGTATCTGAGTTTGTAAGGGATGGAGGTCATAATAGAAACAAAACAACTCAATTTGATTTTTAATTTATCAACATAACTATTATTTGGAGCATTAAATTATCTGTCTCCACTAGTACTATTTTTATTTCACAGGGAGCGCAATATTTAATGTACATTTCAACTCTAATTAACGTCCTTCTTTATGTATCTGTTTGGTCATTGTCAATTAACTCATATCCATTATTAACATATGTTCAGTCTATCTTTTGCCATTATTTGCAATGTATTTCACTCACGCATCCAGTTCAATAGCACAGCCTGCAGTAGTACTCTTCACTGCTCTGATATTCGCAGTTGCAGATTTTCCTCCCTCTGGTCACTTGTCTCGCCACGTGCTTCTCTTATCGATAGTCGTCTAACGCCAAAACTCATCAATTCAACAACTGCCGGCTCGGAGGCCCGATACTCTTTTTATAGCCACTGGCCTTGACCTGGAAGGTTAGCCACACCCCGAGTCTAGCTGAGAGAAGCGAGGTCAGTAATCCAGAGCATCCATCAGATGTTTCAATAAGACATCCGATATCCAAGTTCGGAAGCTGCACACGCCCTGCTAGGCATAACATGCCCGCTTTGTAAATATTCCTTTGTGGAAAAACCGCTATATCCGGTTGCAACTGATACCGCGCGCTTCAATATATTATCCAGTTACTCTGTCCTTCACTTCCAATTGCTTGCGTGGGGTAAAGCAGCGAGCGCGCAACACTGTCCCCTCCTCAAGTCTGTTCGTCTCGAACAGACTCTGCTGCATAAGGTCCTTCGTAGAGTGCCAATCGGTCGACGTGGATAACCTTTGGCTTGGCCCAAGAGCCTTGCGACGAATCCGAAAGACAACATCATTGGATCTTATTCAGAATCCTGAAGGGGCCTTCCCAACATTTCTGTATCTTCGGACAGTACAGTTTTATCTTCTGTGGATTGTACAGCCACACAGTTGTCCTTCTTGAAATACGTCGCCCGACATTCTTCTATCATACCGCGTCTTCACTATGCCACTATTTATTCTGAGGTGTTATTGAGCAAAATCACGAATGTCAACAAGTCTGTTACATAATTCGCTGGCATAGTCAGGGGCTGCAGCTTCCTCTTCTGTCGGTCGGTCAAATAGCAGGTCACTGTGGAGACATAGCTCTCCCAAACAGCATCCTCGATGGTGTTCCCCTTGCGGACTCATGAACTGCTGAGCGATAAGCAAGAAGAAACAATAACATCTTTGAATCCCAATCCTTTTGGTTGTCTGCCACAAAGATCGACAGGTACTGCTGAAGAGTGTGGTTAAGTCTCTCGACCATTCCATCCGACCGAGGATGTAAGGCTGTATTCCAAGTCTTTTTCATCCCCAGAATATTTGTAACATTCTAGAACACCACAGCTTCAAAGTTTCTTCCTTGATCAGAATGAAGTTCTAGTGGCACCCCAAACCTCGAGAAGACATGCTCTATAAGTGCATCGGCCACAGTATATATTCTCTCTGTGACAGGCAAGGGTCCCATAACATACACTGCCATCCTATCGAATGGGGCTCCAACATTATATTTCAGGAGGTGACCTTGTCCCCTATTCCTTGGGCCCTTCCTCGCAGTGCAGGTGTTGCACGTTCAGCACCACTTCTCAACATCCTCCCGACAATGAAGCCAGCATAATATACATGAAATGTCTGCCACAGAGGTAGGGGTGGAAGTGTGAAATTGCCTTCACCGTGGCCAGAAGATCCCTGCATGTAACACAGTAATTTCTCTCAGGCTTATTCAATACCTTACTAAAGTATTATAGTGGTCTTTCCTTCCCATTTTGAAACTGATCTAACACAGCTCCAATGCCTACTTCACTAGCATCACTGTCCAAATTAATACACCTTCAGTTTTCGGGAATCTCAGGACTTATGGAACCCTGCATTCTGGAAGGACCAACTGTAAACGTGTGTGTTTTCCATCATTGCTTTCCCAGTTTCTGTAAAGTACACCATTCTTCAGTATGAAAGAATACCTTTATGCCCAGTATGTTTTGACTGCTGCGCTCAGGCTAGAGATATCTTCCCATTTTGGTCAAACAGCCAGCTTCTTTCCACTTTAGTAATGGTTGCAAAGTGGGATCATTAAGCTTTTTTTTTAATAGCGTGTATAACACAAATGTATAAAACTGTGATTATCTTTAAAGTATTACGTTGTTGAATAAATTAAACATTAACTTATGATCTTCTGTAACTTGTAATAATTATTTCTTATTCAATACCAATTAAAAACAGCGAGTGCAGCGATGTGTTGGCAACGGCTAGTAAGAAATAGTTCACAGTTAAAATATTGTTTTTACCAATGTTTTTGGTATGCTATTTGTAAATTAAACGTTGTCTATTGAAATATTGACATTTTTAGGTAGTACTGAAGGAAACATCTTTAATTTTTACAGTTAAAATATCAGCGCAAATTACGGTGCGTAGGCCCTAGTGACATTTTTTCGTCCGAGGGAAAAACTTGAATAGGTGGAGCGGGGCTTCTCGCCCTCTCTCTCTTCCCCTCTCGGGAAAATCTTCCACCGTTAATAGTAAGGGTAAAATTAAACATGTTTTTTTAATTTAACATATTTCATACTTATTACAGCAAAAGCAATTATTTAAGAATTTGTAATTCACAACTGAAACGAGATTTTATAGTTTGAATATTTATTATAATATATTTAGATGTGATGGCGGGACAAATTGGCAGAAATGCGGCGACATGACAATGACATGGCGTGTTGCTCTTGGCTGAACCAAGTGTTTATTTTTCTCTCTGCAAAACATGCTTAAAATTACCACATCAAGTTAGTACACGTTGTGTTTTTTAAATCTACCTAGGCAAGTTACGATGTTGTGATAAACTTTTTTTTCCACGGCAGGAATAAATATACTGTAACGCGTGTCGTGACTGCTGCATGTGAATGGGTATTGTTGTGACNAGGTTTTTTAAATCTACCTAGGCAAGTTACGATGTTGTGATAAACCTTTTTTTTCCACGGCAGGAATAAATATACTGTAACGCGTGTCGTGACTGCTGCATGTGAATGGGTATTGTTGTGACTGCGTCGCGACGTGTTCGTTGCGCTGTGTGTGTGTGTGTGATAGCAAATACTGGACGTGCGAAATTAATTAATACATTTTAACGGCGAACTGTTTTTGTAACGAAACCAATTATTTGAAAGTCACGTCTATTTATCTATGTAACTTCGCCCTAGGTGTTAAAAACACAATTGTGTAACGTGCTTAAGCTTCTGCTTATTGAATGTTTGCCATTATTCCAACAAATTATTAAGCTCAGCTAGAAAATTTAAATAAATAAAAAATCTTATAAAAACTAGGTACCTGTGCTAATAAATATAAGCGGAATAAAAGTTACGATAGGCCTATTTGTGTGCATATCTGTTTTTTAAATTTGTTGCTGCTACGTACAAAAAATAAGCGACAGGAGTTGAGTGCTTGAATTTACTGTCTATTTCGTTGGACTGGTTGCTCCTTCGTTTATATATTTATTCCAACTGAGGCGATACTTTTAATGAAATAACCCAATACATCTCAATAACAAGATATTAAATACTACAGTTCTTTCCCCCACAGTTGTAACAGAGTTAAACACAGTCACGGCAAAATATTGACGTGTATTATGTAATGTGCTTTATCGTGTATAACACAAATATGTTAACAATATGTTAAAATAATGATCGTAAGAACTACCTATTGTCAATACATACATTATTCAGAAGTCATAAAACTGACATAAATATGGTTATAGGCCTAAATTTTCAACATTTGTACGTAATGGTTTCGAAATATGACAGAATGTTTTGAACAGCTGAAAACAGTAAACAAAGCATTTGACAGTTGAAACGTATAAGTCTCACGGCAGTGTTTATTTTTACATGTAGCGGAAGGATACGTAATCTTAACCAAAAGTAGAACTTTGGCAGGGCTTCAGAAAAGGGTGAAGTTACCGGGAATGGCCTATATATGCTGTTTGAAGTTATTTGGGCTCGTTTGAAAGTCCTGTGTAGGTTATATTTTTCTTCCCATTTTGTATATTTCCGCTACATGTAAAACTAACTCTGCCATTGGCCCATCCACTTAATTCAAGCGTCGATCAAGTGAAACTTCGAAAACGTTAGGAACATAAATGTGTCGCTGATGTGCTAATTCGTACTTATATTTGTGTAAAATAAACAAAAACTATATTAAACAAATTAAGTTTCATACATGTAAACATTACACTCTTCATACGATGTTAAGGCACGGGACTGTCTTTCCTGTTTTGCTACCAACATTATAATGAGAATTCCAATCTGAGCTTACGCTAAAATGTATACAGTTACGGGCAGTAACTTTTTTTTTCAAATGTTAATTCAGAAGTCCTTCATTTACCGCTAACAGATTATACTGTGCATTAAAAAAAAATGGCAGTGGCTAGCGTGACAGGAGCGGTTCTGTTATTCAGTATCTTCCATGTACAAGCAAAGTAAATATGAATACTGTGTGTTGTTCTCGCATTTAGGCAGAGTCGACATGGATGGCAGCAGACTGGCGCTTATTGGTGCAGGCTTCCCTACCCGTGGGACCGAGCCAGATGATGCAGTGGTAACATACTGGACTGGCATTCAGGAGGATCTAAGTTCGATTCCCCTCCCGGCCATCCTAATTTCGGCCTTTGATAGTGTCACGGGGTGAGAGCACCCGGAGGAAACCCACCCACCTTGTGAGAGTGACCAATGCTTCCATCTCCATCTACCACATCCATATCAATATATGAACTGCTGAACTCGTTAATACTTTGCGCAGTTACAACAAAAACGTTGAAAAACTCAAATAAAAAACATTTCCATCCCATACGAACAAAATAAAAGGCAGTATAAGTTATCCCCAGTTGTTAGAAATCAACAAGTGACGCTGATTTCGTTTTTAACCATATCGCTGCGGGCAAAAATAAATTTTTTTTTTCAAAATGCCCTAAAAGTTTCTATACAAAGATATAAAAGATTAAAAAGCCACTGATAAAAAAGTTTACAATAAATGATATTGGACATAAATTAAATTACATAGTAAATGCCCAAATGTAATTAAATTGCTTATTAAAAATATACTAATCTTTATAAGTGTTCCCTATACGAAGCCCACCCTATTGTTCTCTCTCCAGCAGTCTTCAGGTCAGGGTATATGTAGGCTGGCCAGCCTCTCCAGAATTCGTGACGTCAGGAGTTGAGGAAACTCCAAAAAGCTAGCGCTTATCGTCTTGCCGGCGCACTCGCGCCCGAAGACGTGGAACAGGCGTCGCGCCGTCTCTAGGCAACGCAGGCCCAAGTGCTGTGGATAGGGCAGGGGGGCGGGGGATATCTCTCGTCATTATGCAGTCGACCAGCTGAGCGCGGCGTGGAAGCCAGGCCTCGACCTGCCGCCCCGAACCGCCGGGCGTCCAATGGGGGCATAGACAGTTATGTTGAATGACCCAGCCGATATCCCTCGTAGGACACGTAATTCAGCAGAGCATAGTATGCGGAAATTTGTGCGTGTTTCTAGGTACACCATCACAATGGTTTACAGAAATCGCCTCAGGCGAATGCTGTGATGGCTCCTTACTACAATTCCTTCCCGCTCGTTCTTCTCTGACCAAACTGCTCCGTCTCTTAGTGAACTCGCTGTCGACGAGACGTTAATCCCATCCTACCTACCCGTGAGCCAGACCTGTTGCTCCAGCAAGTTTGGAGAGTGGATGAGGCGAGATGAGATGAGGATTGAGCAGTGGCGGTATGATGACGAGGGAGGAAACGGGAATCTTTATCTCTACTGTCTTGTAGAGCGTGTGGGCAGTCGAGTATCCTGTGCATGTGCCTTTAAGTTAAAACAGGAGTAAAATCCAGAGCAACATACGGTGTGCACAGCACCCAGCACTAGTTTTTTTTATACAGCCACAAAGCCGCGTCAGGCATTCTTTTTACACTTCAGATGTTTGAGTAATCCATGCTGTGCATACCGGCCAGTCCCATAAAGTCTGAACCCAGACAATAATTGGCACTGCAGTGCTTTAATTGCCTGCAGTTAAATGCAATCCAATAGAACGATACTACGCTTCTTCCAATCGCTGTGGGTGGGCGTGGATACCACCTCACCTATAAATAGCATCGTAAAGAGTTGAATATGCACGCGCCACCTTGATGGGGCCGACGCCTATCCAACCTCTACGAACGTGCTTCGTAAACGAGCCCTCTTACTAGATGAACCAGACTCTCGTCCCTTCATTAGCGAGCATCAACCCTTCGAAACTAGGTCCAGCGACACGCTGTTTTTATTCTCCAAAGGTTACTCGAGGGCCTATTCACTTCCTTCTCCCTAGAATCTATGTCCGGAAATTTCTTATCTCCCTTCGCCGCTGCAGTGGTCAGGAATCGAACGGGAAACACAAGAATAAGGAGCCTAGAGGTTAACAGCTTCGTTAACCTCAAGTTGTCTTGGACCTTATCCACTGAAAATAAAGTATTATTCGTGCCAGTGTTCAAAAATAAAATGTAGCATACGTTTCTACATTTTAAAAACGGGATACTATCATTTATTGATTTTTCTCTGTGTGTATTTAAACTTAATTTTTCTGATACTATTCATTCCCTCTATTTTATGCCAGGGAGGAAATTTTATTGGGGGGGANTGTATTTAAACTTAATTTTTCTGATACTATTCATTCCCTCTATTTTATGCCAGGGAGGAAATTTTATTGGGGGGGGAGGGTGGAGCTTACATGTTAAACTAAATATAATATTACAAATATAAACGTCATATTAATCCATGCGGTANGGGGGGGAGGGTGGAGCTTACATGTTAAACTAAATATAATATTACAAATATAAACGTCATATTAATCCATGCGGTAACACGGAATTCAAACTCGAAATATCATAATTTTGAAATAATTATTTAGAAACATCGCACATGTAGGTCGCGATATTTATGAAATATTCAAGTTTAGTTATGTTTGGTATTGTTATGTAATTTATTTGAAAACTTTTTGGGCAGGAGAGACAATGTCTGTGAAGTTTTACTGGAAACAAAAATTTTATACAGCCATGCACAAGTTAAGTGCAGAGCGAAGATATTTAGGTGGTTCTTAACATCGAAGTCTTGAGAGCCTATGAGGGTGAAGCGAGGTAAGTATGGAACAGCTCAGGAATGAAATTGCGGGGTAAATGGGAGATCCCAGAGAAAACCCGCCAACCAGCGGCATCGTCCGGCACGATTCCCAAATGCAAATACCCGGGAGCGACCCCACCGGGAATCGAAGCCTGTTCACCTAGGTGGGTACACAAATAGAGAATCCTTCTTGCAACAAACTAAAAACACGCACCTTGCGTTCTGTTCGCGGAATTGATATTATTGTGTATTTGTTAGAGAATTTTGTGTTCTTACTTCTTGCTCGGATTCGTGAGTTTAGTCCATTCACAGTTACTTCCAACTTTTCTGGAGCCCTGCTAAAGTTATAATCTAAGGATATTCCTCCACCTCTCACAAACAAAGCTTCACGTAGTCTAGAAATCACACGAAAGGGACAACTCATCGCCTTCGTGCGCACTCTGTTTAATAGTTTGCATGACAACTATTTTTTAACTAGGCGTTACCAATACACCTATATTCTACCCGTTTCTATTCATAGTAATTTTACATGAAATATTATAATTTAAATATATAAAATATAAGTAAATGTCCAATTTAACAAAAAATAAAATATTTTAATGTTAACACAAACATTAAACGCTTGTGATATATTGAATATTTAGGAAACAATTAAATACGTCATGCAAGGGGTGATTTTTCAAAGGTTTGATTCACGAAGTTTGAAGAAACCGCGAATAGACTTCAACAGAGTAATATGTGGATGAAATAACACTTTGTTGGCATTCGTACTGCGACCGGAGCATGGAATACAAACTATTTCGTAAGTTTCTGTACGGAATAAATAAAATCACAACCGGGTCTTAAGAGAAAATTAATACATTATGTATATTAATACGAGGGTTCAAGTAGACCATAGCCTTGTATATGGTACAGTAAATTTACATCCGTGCAATGGTGATTAACAGAATTGTCAAATGCACTAGAATTGTGAGTGTCCGCTTCACATGTGTTCACAATTATCCAAGGATTACACCACTTAACTACAGTGAGTATGGTCAAGCNTTGTGAATGTCCGCTTCACATGTGTTCACAATTATCCAAGGATTACACCACTTAACTACAGTGAGTATGGTCAAGTACAGCAGACATCATTTTGTCTTGATTTAGCAGTTTTTTGAACTGGCCACACTTGTATCTGGGCAGCAATTATTGCCCTTGTGACATTTTAGTGTGTAGCCTATGTATGTGCGTGCATCATTTTACTTCGGGCAGAGCNTTGTGAGTGTCCGCTTCACATGTGTTCACAATTATCCAAGGATTACACCACTTAACTACAGTGAGTATGGTCAAGCACAGCAGACATCATTTTGTCTTGATTTAGCAGTTTTTTTGAACTGGCCACACTTGTATCTGTGCAGCAATTATTGCCCTTGTGACATTTTAGTGTGTAGCCTATGTATGTGCGTGCATCATTTTACTTCGGGCAGAGCNGCAGCAATTATTGCCCTTGTGACATTTTAGTGTGTAGCCTATGTATGTGCGTGCATCATTTTACTTCGGGCAGAGCCAATTCGAAGACCGTCACTGGGCGCGCCTTTGTCATTGGCAGAGAGCTGCATCTGTGCTACATCTGTCACGCAGTATTTTACTTGCTGAAATGTACGGTATATTTAGACCGCTGTGTTTTGTCTGCATGGCAAGAGATTCGTGTGGCCCAATTAGATGAGCGCTCAACAGCTTTACGACCTGGCGACACAACTCGCCGCTTCCAGTCCGTCTTGCGCTAGAGAAAACAGCAGGTTGAACAAGTAGCAGGTGACGGCCGCGCGAATGGAAATTACGCAAATAAAGAAGAAAATCACATTAAAATGAAAAAAAAAAAACGTAAAATTACTTAATATATTGATGTATAACAACATTTTTTTTAGACATATCGGGGGATAAATCTGAACGTTAGTAACTCAGTCATTGAGAATAAAGAAATACCTAGAAAATANAAACGTAAAATTACTTAATATATTGATGTATAACAACATTTTTTTAGACATATCGGGGGATAAATCTGAACGTTAGTAACTCAGTCATTGAGAATAAAGAAATACCTAGAAAATAAAATCACGTACAAAATCGTACAACAAAAAATACCACATTTATTTCTTTGTATGTGACGCCTCACGTAAGTCCAGTACACATCAAATAAATACATTAATATACGTCAAAGATTTACCTGACCACACACAACACTGGAGCAAAAGGCTTGACATCAAATGTGCCTATGTAGATAAAAAAAATATATAGATTCCAACAGAAGGCAGCAAACAACAATAAACAGAGAAGGCAACAAAACGACCGGGGAAACAAAGAACGGCAACGAAGCGGTATTCACCACTTTTCGGGAACTGTTTGTAGTCTTCTTCCGGCGCGGTGTACAGTGAGGATATTCTGCTGTTTTGTAATCAGTTTGGGTACTTGAAAATGTCACATCGAATTCTGATTTAATTCAAACAAATCGTTCCCATTATACTTTAAAACCTCTATGCAAATGTATTACAACTAAAACATTCTAATTTTAATTAATTACCTTACAACATGCAGTGCAGAAATCTCTGTTACGTGTAAAAGTTTTACAACTCAAACACTTGTTACACTTTTGCGTGCGATAATGTAGCTGGAGGAAAGCATTTCGTTTACACAACACTTTTCCTCCTGAAACACCACATATTTTGAGTTGGAATACTATTGTACTCAGATATAAAATTTTACGTCTTGGTTTTTAATCGATTTTCTTTCATTTATTATACGATCCAGCTTCGACTTTTTTCTCGTCTCTCTCTGCCTCTTATAAACTGCACTGTTGCTGTTCTGGTCCTTTATCTTACTGTTTCAGGTCGCTATTGACGTTTGTATTTACAGGACCGTGCTCAACATCACCGGTGCTAAAACTGCTTTAAAATTTTACACTCTGCGGTAGGTGAGAAGCCATTGGGAAATCTCGCATTGCTTATTTATTTTGTATCACATAGGGTTATATGTTCTTCGCAGTTCCTGGCAGAGTATATCGATTAATGGTAGTACATTAGGTAGTAAACTCAATAATTTTCATTAGTGCCAGCAGGGAACACATTTCTGTTCGAACTGAGCGAAGCGGGTAGTGAACCCGTCCGACAGTCGGTTCCAAGTTTGTGTTAGCTGAAACTGTCTACTTATCCAACTCGGAACATGTGGTAAGCCTGACTGACGGAAAGCGTCCGAAACACCGCTGTGTTAAATTCAGTTAACATGCTTTTCATGACAGTTCTCTTTCCTTCCCTTCTCAAAGTACAGTAAGCACTACGGGGCGACAATTGATAAACCACTGAAGCATGTTTATAATTTGCATGCACTACTTTTTTTTATAGGCTATTCATGGTAAAGTAAATACATTTTTAAGCTCTTTTATTTGGAATAATAGCCAATAAATATACTTTATTGTTACCTTAAACGTTAACTTTTGAGTCCGGTGAAATATGCATACTTTGTTTATTACTTACATGGCAGTATTTAGTTAAAATAGCGGCGGAAGGATAAAAAATGGGTGATAGGGAAAAAGTAACTAGGACCTTAAAAGGGCTCATTTGACTGTGAATAGCCTATATCATCGTAAATATAGCGTTTTACGGCATAAGAAATATAATTAACATGTGTTAATAATATGTTGCCTGTTCGCAGTTACTTCCAAATTTTTCGAAAGCCTCGCTAAGGTTCTACTTTTAAGCTACCCAATACGTATCCTTCAATTACATACAAACAAAATGCAAACAAGTTTTGTAGTAAACGGGAAAGAGAAACTAAAGCACTGTAATTGCCCGCTGAACAGGCAATCAAACAAAACTTTCATAGATAACAATGAAATACTTTTCTAACGTTGCATTTCTGAAAACATAAATGGAGTACTAAGAAACATTACATTATCGTAAAAAAATTCACTTTAATAATATTATACATAAAAATGTTTGCTAATAGTCACTGCCCACGTACCTATTTTGTTTTGTTTCTAACTGGTTATGAAATTAATATGATAATTTACAGACAAAATAGTTTAAATAAAAAATGATGGTACACGAGTGTTAACGGAGGAATGAAACGCTTGCGCTACAAGATTTATTTAGGAAAGATCAAAACACGTCATAAACGGGGTGATTTTCCAATGGTTTTTTTTTTTCAGAAAGTTTGAAGATACCGAGAGTAAACTACAGAATGAATCAGGCACTTAGATATTTTCTCGGCATTTTGAAACTATTTCCCTGACCGACACAAGTGAGCTTCTGTAATCGCGCCTGTGGCCGTGCAGCCATTATGCGGCGAGCCATCTCATTTTCTCTTTACCCGTCCACCATGACACACCATAAATGATAGTGGCGCAGATGTGGGGTTTGCTGCAGTCAGCGGCACGTGATTATTTTTCTTAAAAACTTCATGAGTGTTTGTGGACAGCTTTGACCGTGGCTACTCGAATGCGTTTCTGAAAAATGCTATATTATTAACCCATTATCCTTAGTCAGACTGTAAAAACACTTATTCCAATGGAATTGCTGTGAGTGAAGAGTGATGAGATTTGGGCGGCTCTTAACATCGGGGTCTTGAGAGCTGATGAGGGTGAAGCGAGGTGAGTATGGAGCAGCGCCGGAATGCAAAGTCGGGGAAAACGGGAGATCCCCGAGATAAACCCGTCGACCAGCGGCAGCATCGTCTGGAAAGATTCTCACTTGTGAAAATCCGGGGAATCTAAATCGGTTCGCCTTGGTGGGAGGCGAGTAGTCTGACCTTTACATCACCGTGACCCCCACCGGAATTACAGGTTAGTTTGAAATGTAATAACACGTATCCGCCTATTATCTTAGGTTAGATAATGGGCGCGGACGCACACGCACTGTAACATGGCTGTGCGCAAACAAATGCGCAGTAACCACAGCCAGGGCTGTCCACATACTTGTCGTCCAAACTACGGCTCCCCGAGAGTTCAAAAGCAGAGATAAAAATATAGGGAGTGGAGGGAAAACTTTCCCATATTCTCACTCTCAAAGCTGACGATATATTTTTGTATTTAGGTGCAAAATTGTCCCGTAAGTCACACAAGTGTTAAATAATGTAATCAGTCGGCTTATCCATGTAAATCGAGCACTTTCGAAAGCCAAGCTTAAAATCTACTCATATAAAATGTTTTCTTCCACCATATGTAAAATTAAGATTGCGTTGTGCCTGAGCACTTTATTCATGCGTTCGTAAAGTGAAACAGTAAAATTATTAGAATAGTAAATATTGTACATATTTGCTATTCTTACACTCTTCTGCATAAAAAAAAAAGAATTAATTATTTCAGTATTTACAAATATTTGCCTAAGAGTTGTAATTCAATTTTAAGACGTGGAACAACTTTCTCTCCGACGTTACCAACATTACTGGGCCTATGGCGGTCAGTGTTCCCTTTTAAAAATATATGTATTTAGGGGAAGTGAAAATTTTCAAAAATTGATTTCAAAAGTGTTTAATTAACCGTGAATAGCCAGATTTTAATATTTTAGCATGGACAAGTATATATCACAATTAGAACCAAACACAAACTTAATTTCTCAATTTACCATCAACTTTAAAGCGAATTCTTAGGAACACCAGCGCACATTGCCGCGGAAATTTTCCCTACGCCAAACTCTTCCATAAGGAATCCAGTTTTTTTTCCAAAGCTGAGTAGAACAAACTATGTACTGAAATATTTTCTGTGAAGTCGTTGTTTGCGCTAATACGCGTATATAGGTAAATAAATGTTCCGGAAATACTACTTTTTTTTTTTGCTAGAATAGGCAAAGACAATTATTTATGTCCCTATATTTTTTTACTGTTATCAAATTAAATGTATTTATGGAGAAAAAAATAATGAAAGTAGTTAAATATCGCCTTTTTAAAGTTTGCCAATATGGTTTCCTTAAGCGGCAAGAGAAAAGTACGATTATACTCGCGTAGGTTAATCTGTGGGTTTTCATGGCGTGTAATAAAGTGCCACTATTACAGATCTAATTTGCACAGTACAGTACCACAATGGAAATACTACACGTCTTGCGCGTAGGAGCGACGAGGCATTAGGGGTGCGTTTCAGTGTCGCCCGTATCGTCCTCTCGCTTCTTGACCTTGAACGCGCAACTGAATTGCCCTCTTGAACACCGGCGTTTGATATCGCATAGTCTATTCGTGGTTTTTTTTCACACTTTTTGAATCAAACCTTTGAAAAAATACCTCATGTATGACGTATTTGGTTGCTTCCTAAATATGTCATGTCACAACCTTTATACTTCTGTTAAAATAAAAGTACAGTATTTTTTACTAAAATTGAACTTATCTATAAATTATAATATTTCATTTTGAAATAATATGAATAATGACAGAGAGAAAATAGGCATGTTGGTAATGCCTAGTAAGAAATAGTTTTCATGCAAAATATATTTACACTGAGTGCGCATGAATGCGGTGCGTTGGCCCTGGTGCAATTTTCTAAGCTTCATTTGCATGAGGCGGGGGAATATCCTGTAAGTAGAACTCTAGCAAGGCTTCACATAGGTTGGAAACAGTGTTACCAACCGTTGTATAACTTTACTATTTGTGGTATAATTTCGGTCTGTGGTAGTATGCAGTATCATAAACCATTATACCACGGGAAAAGTAGTATAATTCAGTTCCAGAGAAGTTTTCAATATGCACTGCATCCGCACACTTACAAATGAGCGGACAGAAGTGCAATTTAATTAATGGTAATATATCCTCGGAAGGGAACTAACGAAGCAAATCGGAAATCGGAGAAGTTTATCTTTGTATTTTCTCTGTGGTCTTTTCCGATAGAGTTGTGGTGTGTGTTCTCCCCCCCCCCTCCTCCCATGATTTGCTTTGTTGATGAACTTTTTTATATTGTAAGCAATTTGCACAAGGCAAAAGTTTGTTTATATTTAGTAGTGCTGAAATGTAAATTGTGATAGCCACTGAAATAATTACATCGAAGGTAAGTGCACTAAAAATATTAACATGTAATTTTGACCAGAGGTTTTGCACATTTGGGCATGTGCTGTAAAGATTGATTTACAATTGACTTGAGAGTAACAGTATTCAATGTGCTTAGTTTAGGAATTTGTGAGTTCTAGGGTATTGATTTATGACTGGCGTATACGGGTCGTGTGCATGCTTGACTTGACGTGATAATACTTCATACTTTAAGTAATAGGCGACACGGAGTAGCCAATCAGGGAAGAGCAGCATCTGTATTTGGCGGGAAAACGTGTTAACAACTTGGATTTAGGTTATTAACGAAATTGTATGTAGGTCATCAGTGAACTCGTGAATTAATAAGAATGATAATCATTACTCTAGTGTTTTCGAATTGTAAGAAGATGTGAATATGATGGTGAAAGAAAGTTAAACAAAGGGGATACGAATTATTAAAAATTGGTTATGCAGTCGTCGGCAATTCCTCCTTGCAACAGATCGGGAATATTTCAGTACGATTATACCCGCAGTAAATATGCTAATAACGACAAATAATCGTCCCCACGTCAGTTTTTTTTCGACTACATAACCTGCTTTCGTTTCCCAGCCACGTAATGGTTATGATTGACTAGACTTAACGAATCCTACTTCAATCATAAATAAAAGTATGTACACTACGAAACTCAAATGAAGACTGTGAAGTGCCTTTCTAGAGCATTTTTGTGTCGTACTCAGACGAGTTAGAGTGCGTGTGCCTTTCTAGATCATTTGTGTCAGTCGCATACTTAAAAAGTGAGTTTTCAGCTTACAAAAATGTCGTGTAGTCTTATAGTGTGTTTAAATGTTGTTTGATACTGCCACTATTATATTTTCTCAGTTTGGTGAAAAATTTTTCTGCTGTAGTATAATTTAAAAAAAAAAATAAAATTCTTAAAAGTAGTATAATGTTGGTAGATCTGTGATCTTGAGTAGAACACCTGCAGACTTGTTGTAAGTAACCGTAAAATGGACTATAGTTAACGCGGACATACGCGGCATGAAGAAGGGGAGAGCATGCACGGAGGTCACACCTTGGTGCTCCCCACGTGCGTCTCGGAGCATATCCCCAGCGT
>NQII01001618.1:301755-316148 GCA_002778355.1 Clitarchus hookeri
GGGATCGCGCTGCCGCGAGTGCGTGACGTGGCGTCCTCCCCCACCGCCGAGGTGCTGCCCGTCGTCCTGCCACTCCTCCCTCCTAGTCCTCGCATGTGTCATCACGGTCGCCGGCATCACGATCCTCGGCATCATGTGGCAGACCGGAGGAATGGGGAGCCATGCTCAGAACAACCCCTGGATGAAGCTCATGGGCATCGTGCACAAGGAGCGGCGCCACCACGACGGCACCACCTCCACCTCCGGCTCGAACGAGCGCACCCTCAACCAGTGAGTAGCGACGACCCCCCGGAAGCTGAGTTAACGCACGGTGCCGCAGCAGTCGGTCGACCACCCGCTCTGGTGGAGACGACCTACGAGCCTAGCGGACCTTGATGGTGGCCTGCGGGAATACCTCGGAAGCTGTCGTGGGGGCTACGGCCGGTGCGCGTTTAACCCTGTCTCTCGTGCCGGTCTGTATATTGGACGTTGCACAGCAAGTGGATTATTTACTGATGCACACTCTACACTGCAGAGAACAACGTCCAATAAAAAAACTCCTTCGCATGTGGAAGACATCACTCGTAAACATCTCTTGCCTATAATATTAAACACAAGCACGTTTTTAGTTGCTTCCTGACTTATGGCAGTACGTTGCATTGATATTTGTGTAGTTCCAAAACCAAACATTTGTTGTTTGCAACTCCTAAAATAATATATATCTGTGGTGGAAATCACCCAGCCTTCCTCAGCAAACGCCAAATTTCTGTAATGGTAACAATTCGTCAAGCTCATTCCTACAGATGTTAGAGGTGATAACGTACCTGTGGCTTCGGCTGTCATCGAGTGACGTGTTCTTCCTGTTTCAAAGTATTCCCGAAGAAGATCGTGAGAATGAATTACTTCAATACAGTTGCGTGTTACAATTAGAATTCTAAAAGTCTGCTCATCTACAATATTTTGCAACCATTAAACATCGAAATAAATTGTAGACAAAATATTCTTCCTGTCGTGAATTTTGGAAAGTAATTTGTATTATCCTGCAGTAAAACCACGATATTTTCTGGAACTGTTGTATTTCTTTCCTGTTCAGACACACACATAAAATTTTCAAGTATCACACTATAAATAAGTTTCGGTGAAACGCAAAATTTCTGCAACCCTAACTGAGCTTCCGGGAGGGTACTTTTTATAAATTTTCGCTTTCATTTTCGTAGATAATGCTTTGCATGCATAAGACTAGCAATTTAATTACGAATGTTTCTATTCTCTTTTTATAAAATATTTTCTATTTTATATGTATAAGAGCATGCATAGGTTTAATATCATCCGATTACGAAAGTACCACATTCTACAGGAATTTTTATTTCAACCAACAATCGAAGATTTATTCACTGCAAATCATAAAGTGAATTTATTTTCATAATTAATTTACACAACATATAAAATTATTCGTTGAAACTTTTAGAATTTTTATAAATGACATTTTGTACAATATCTTTCAGTCTCCGACTGAGCGTGAAATTAAATTAATTTTACATAACTTAAATTTAGCTCATTTAAATATCTCAGTGAAAATAATTTCAAAATTTCCTTTCTAGAATTGCCGGGAAAGTGACGTAAATCTATTATAATATGATTGTAAGTTTGTAAAGTTGGAAAGCAATATTTTACACATTATTAAGTACAGTTTTATTCAGCAATTATTTTTTGTAAGAGTGTAATGGGGTACTTGGAGCAAGAAGACTTTTATACTAATGACAAGTGAGAACGATAATTACATCATTTTCAGAGGGCCTAACAGGAAACTGAGTTACTGTAATGTCTGCAGTTAAATGGCGTGTCACACTGAGCAAGTCACGCCAGGCTTGCTTATCTCCAGACTGTGTGGCAGTACGAACCCACACTTTTCAGCGACAGTCGGAAGAAACCTCGGCGAAAGCGTTATTTATCCTCTGCACCGGAAGTCGCACGTACGCGGAAATATAATGCAGCCGCGGCTTCGATTGGTTACGGTGCGAAATATTTAGAGAGCCCCATGCGGTGTTTGCCTCGGATGGTGGTTTCGTTGTTTGGACAGATGAAGTGCTCCGGTACTAAAGATATTTCACCGCTGATTTAAGAACTTCGAGTGGGATTCGTTTGAGATTCGGCAGGTGTGAAGTTTCATGGAAAAAAAATAAATAAAAAAAACATATCGTTAGGTTAACTTGAAGGACTTCAAGTGACATGAGTATTCCCGTCCTTTAAAATTTTTGGTCCTCTTTTCAAGGAAAGCCTGTTGTTGGCTGTTCGACATTTTTATTTAGGAGAGCCGTGTAGCATTTAGGAAAATGTCACAGGCGTTACTGCGTTAGGGGTTCTGGGGATAGAGGTGTGGAAAGGGGGAATGGGGGAGACGGACGAGAAAGGGTAGATAATGGGGAACGATACTCTGCCTCCCGTGTTTTTATGGCGCACTCTTACGAGCAGTAACGAGTAGCAGTTGTCGCTGTTCAAGAACTGCGAACGTTTATAAAGATGTCTCTTAAAAACGTACCCGCGACGGGGATTTTTCTTCAGTCTCCGATTTATTTTGTCGTACAGTTTCGTTGAATAAGTACACACTTCAAAATAAGTTTTGCGCCACCTTTAACGGCCCCGCCTGCCAAGCGGGCAGCGGCGAACTTCAAATGGGGAGTCAATGTTATACGAAATTCCTTCTCATCACGTCAATTTTCAAGATAACTATTTTAAAAAAAAATACTCTACGTGAAATTTATCAGAAAATGTTGTGCTATGTTAATGCATCTTGCCGTTTGTTTTGTTTAAAATATTTCTTTCCAAAATTGAATAAATATATAAAAATTTACATATAACACAAAGAGATAATTTTTTTTCAAAAATAATTTTATACAGCAATATTCTCTGAGAAAATTGTGTCAAAATGTTTTTTTGTTTGAAACAGTTATCTTTAAAATTGACACAATGAGAAAGATTTCCTTATAACATTGATTCCCCATTTGAAGTTCTCGGCTGCCGGCTTGGCAGGCAGGGGCCGTTCATTGGTTTAACATGAAGGTTATTCGCTGGGACGGTACGCGCATTACAAACAGACATTAGTCAATTCTGGCGTAGTATTCTGTATATTTTCATCCCATACTTTCTTGGTGCAAAACTTCTTTTTAGGTATGTACTTACCCATACAACACATATTTTTCTGATTGACTGTGCATGGAAACCTCCGCAGAATATACCTGCCAAAGAAGAAACGCACATAGAAGTTAAATTATTATTTAAAAACTTACAAACTGATTTCAACTCACGACTCCACACTATGATTGCGGGATTTCACTGAAACATCAGCTCCATACGTCAAACGTGGCTCGTTCATTTCGCTGCGAACCCTCAGTAATTATTATAAGTGGGATGCTAACTTGCAGTGCATTGANTCAAACGTGGCTCGTTCATTTCGCTGCGAACCCTCAGTAATTATTATAAGTGGGATGCTAACTTGCAGTGCATTGAAAGGGGATCAAATACCACAACCGAACACTTCGACAAACAAAGACATACGTTTATCGTAATTTTGCAAAATGAATTGCTTCTTTTGAGGCTATATTTATTTACTCTCCTGAAAGCAATTTTCTTGTACACTAATTATTTATTGTGAATGTCCGAATAACTGACGACACGTGGAAGATGTATTATAAAATTTGTAAACTATGTAGACCCTAGAGCTATTCTTCACTGAAAAAAAAAATATCTAGTTGTACTTTGAATACATGAAAAAATGTATTTCAGTATTTTTCTGGGATCACAAAAAATTAAATAATTCATGCTGAATATAACAAAAATTGGAAAGGAATGCTGAATAAAATAAAATGTGTATGTTTTAAAACAGAATGTCTTTTCCTGAGGATTTTTTCCGTTGCACACTTCAGTGTATCAAATCGTGTTACCCTTCCTTTTGGGCACTACAACGCGTAAAAATGAACTTGTCATGCCGCCAATAAATGAAACTCTGCAACAAGTGACACGTGTTAAGTCCTTCTTGCACGAAGAATACTTGAAGACGCAGAACAGTCGGGAACTTTTAAGAGTAGTTAAATATTCCCATGTTGTCGACCCATGCGGGACGTGACGTCATATTAATGTATCTTCCTTGTTTTGGGGTTTGTTGCCAACTCCCAGTTACATATCACCGTTTCCACTTNCTGTTTTGGGGTTTGTTGCCAACTCCCAGTTACATATCACCGTTTCCACTTTCGCCGTTAAAAACATGGGGAAACAAGATGTTTTACGTACTAAAAAATACACAGAAACATTGTTCCTGCGTGTGTAAAATACTTCTATTTAGCGATAGAATACAATATAATTGCAAGTTAGTGTTTTTTTCGCAGTACTGTTTGAACTCTCTATTGCTCAGANATTTAGCGATAGAATACAATATAATTGCAAGTTAGTGTTTTTTTCGCAGTACTGTTTGAACTCTCTATTGCTCAGAAACATGTTACAATTTCGCATAATTTTGTATAGAAACGTGGTTCAAGCTATCACTATAAAAATGCAAACGAATAGTGTTTTTCATTTTGTCATTAAATGGTTCACATAAAAGGGGGCAGATTTAAAATTAGTGTCGATCTTTTTAGATAATATAAATTTGTAATATCCATGTTTTGTATTATGGTAAGATATTAAATATATTTTGTGTTGTCCATAATTTGTAACACGACTTACAGTTGTGAGAACTTGTGTTTTGGCAGGAATTGTAATACACTATTTGTAAGCACTACAACACACACGGCTGCGAGCAACAAGTAAGCGAAGACTACCTTTTTACAATGCTGTTTATTTTGGCCACATATTCGTTCATAAAAACGATGATTACTGGTGCGTGATACATTTGCAGTTGAGGTATTCTGTACAATCATCCACAGTAGTTAACAAAATGAGGTACATTTAAATAGTTCATATATTCGCGAAGTAACAGCCACTGCATAGACTGCTACATTATGTTAGGGGATCGTTCTGAAAGCGGCAGACGTGTAGCCTACAGCGCATCGCCGAACTCCGATTCGTTAGGTAAGGCGTCAGTTTCATTGTGCGATGTGTCGTGGGTTCGAATACCGAGAAAAACACACATGTGCAAGCCGTTAATACAGTTAAGTTTAAGGCAAGTCTAGTGAATTAGTCGCCTTCTCATCTTCTCCGATTACCGACCGGAGACAATAAGTAAAAAATACCCGAATATAGCACGACCTCGAAAATAAGACAGTTATTACATTTGTACTTTAACCCACAGTAAAACATCATTCTCCAAAAATTATTTAGACTTTTAATTTAACAGGATTAATTTATTTTGGCACTTTAATAGAAATATATGCGGTTGTGTGTAATAAACCATATGTCCACTAAAAAAAAAACATCGACCCTCACTGGTTACCAAAGTTAATACATTGAACGTCACTTGCTACTATTCAAATAAAAACATTTACCATAATTTGCTACTACTCAAGTAAATACATTTGCCATCACTTGCGACTACTCAAGTAAAAACATTGAGCATCACTTGTCCTATTCAAGAAAAAACATCTACCATTGCTTGCTACTACTCAAGTAAAAACATTTACAATCACTTGCTATTACTCAAGTTAAAACATTGACTATCACTTGTCCTACTCAAGAAAAGACATTCACCATTACTTGCTACTACTCAAGTAAGAAAATCTACAATCACTTGCTACTATTCAAGTTAAAACATTGACTTTCACTTGTCCTACTCAAGAAAAAGCATTTACCATCACTTGCTACTACTAAAGAAAAAACATTAACCACCACTTGCTACTACTCAAGTAAAAACATTGACCATCACTTTCTATTACTTAAGTAAAACATTGACCATCACTTTCTACTACTCGAGTAAAAAAGTCTACTATGTCTAGTACGTTTAGAATGCGAAAGTAAGACTAGCCTAAATTTTTTGGAAGTAAAAATTGGCGTAAATGTGGTAATAATTGAAGAGCGCGCAGCAGTGTGGAGTGGGAAAAACACACCTGTAGAATGGACAGGATGTTCGGCAGTCGTGTACGTGCACGGGGAACAGAGAAAAATGACGCGAACGAAAAGAATGGCTGCACGTCAGAAAGTGCCACGGAGAGCACANAAAACATTGACCATCACTTTCTACTACTCGAGTAAAAAAGTCTACTAGGTCCAGTACGTTTAGAATGCGAAAGTAAGACTAGCCTAAATTTTTTGGAAGTAAATATTGGCGTAAATGTGGTAATAATTGAAGAGCGCGCAGCAGTGTGGAGTGGGAAAAACACACCTGTAGAATGGACAGGATGTTCGGCAGTCGTGTACGTGCACGGAGAACAGAGAAAAATGACGCGAACGAAAAGAATGGCTGCACGTCAGAAAGTGCCACGGAGAGCACAGCGCGAGTCGGCTCGGTGTCGGATGCCTGAATATTTATCATTCTCCAGCCCCGGCGAAAAGAAAATGGGCTGTTTTTCCTCGCCCGCTTTCTCCCGACGACGTCCACCGACAAGACAAAAGGCTGTTTTTCTTCATTTTATTCTGCGACGAGAATGGCTTTTGTGTGATAAACGATAAGAAATTTAAGGGAGAGTACCTCAAAATACGCGGAAGAAATAATGGGGGATGGAGGAAGTAATTGCTTTTTTCTTTAAAACACGAGTTGGTAGAAGAAACTTACTTTCGTTTCCCTGGCAGAAATTTTCTGTTCCTCGTGTTGTACGTTTTGGCACGGAATTTTGCTGGAAAATATATTCAGCTATAGGAAAATCTAGTACTGATTACTCGAAATAATTTTAAAATTTCCTTGGTAGTAGGATTAGTTAAATTCTCTAATAGCACGCCTAGTTAACTTGTAAATCCTTGGGTAGAAGCCCGGTATTACATATGTTGCCTAATGTTTATTTAAGACAGTTTAAGTTCTACTTTTTACGTTGTCCTGAATTGCATTTAGCGATGTCATANTGTTGCCTAATGTTTATTTAAGACAGTTTAAGTTCTACTTTTTACGTTGTCCTGAATTGCATTTAGCGATGTCATAAAAATTCTTGGTCATTCAAAAATAACTCCTTAACACATTTATAACCAAACCAATGCAATAAAATCTAGTTTGCACTAGCTGAGAAATTGGAAGAAAATGATAGTAACTGTAAATAATAATTGTATTTCACAATTCGAAATTGTAGAAATANTAATTGTATTTCACAATTCGAAATTGTAGAAATATTTATGAATTATTTGATTGAAAAACTTTGTACAAACCTGGACTTTTCTTCACACTCAACAAATGATGAATGCAGCTTGTTGCTGTGTTTATATAAACATTTGTCGGTAGACGCCTTTTTTTCTCCTCATCTTTCTTCACCAGTATGAATATTTTCAGTTGGTTAGAACGATTATGGCACGTGGGTAGTGGTAACCATAATCGTTTTATTTTTCTTAACATTTCATCCATGGCTGTAATGTGACATAACATCCTGTCTGTTATAGTCTATTCGTGGTTTCTTCACGATTTTTGAATCAAACCTTCAAAAAATCACCCCATGTATAACGTGTTTAGTTATTTTCTAAATATGCCCTGTATCACAGGCATTTTATACATCTGTTAACATAAAAGTATCTTTTTTTTCTCGTTAAATTGAAGTTTGACCANCCCTGTATCACAGGCATTTTATACATCTGTTAACATAAAAGTATCTTTTTTTTCTCGTTAAATTGAAGTTTGACCAATATTTAAATTTATAAATTATAATGTTTCATTTTTGATAAATATGTATAAAAACAGCGGGAAAACATGCGTGTTGGTAGCGCCTAGTAAGAAATAGTTCTCATGCAAAATATTATTACAACTGAGCGCGCACGGATTCGGCGCGTTGTCTTTTGGTGTAATTTTCTAGAATTCTTTAAGCTTAGTTTGTACGAGGCGGAGGAATGCCCTGGAAGTATAACTTCATCAGGGCCTCAGAAAAGTGTGAACTAACCATGACTGGATTATACCTTCGTGGCCAAATAGCTTTTTTCCTCCTATTTCCCCGTAGCTCATATATCGTTTCCTGTTGTGTAATTTCCAAGATGCAGACTGCCGATAGTTCAGGTTGACGGCACTTCACGTCGAACTTTCTGCAAACTGCAGGCTCGAGTTTGATCCCCGGATGAGTAAGTTACTCTTTCGGGACTGATCGATTTCAAACAACGCAAAGCTCCTAGCTTAGAGCGTGTTACGGCGTAGCGTCAAAACGAATCTGATCCGAATTGCAAACTGCTGGCAAGTGGTACAGTTGACTCATTTACCGGCAAATACTCCGGTTTTTAAATATATTTTATTGCGTTGCCCTAGTGGTGTTATATGCACATCATACAATTCCTTTGGATTACTGCATATTTTTGTACTTATTTATTCAATTGGAACATTGCAGTTGCAGTGATGTATTTTCGTGGCCTAACGTTTGGATATTTCTGAAGTGTTATTTTTTTTTTNATTGGAACATTGCAGTTGCAGTGATGTATTTTCGTGGCCTAACGTTTGGATATTTCTGAAGTGTTATTTTTTTTTTGCTGAAATTGATTAAAGGAAATTATTTTGAAATTATGAATTCGCTTACGTTATCATAAGAAGACAAAGTTGACGAGCTTTTTGCACGATGTTCATATGAGATATTGCTTATTTATTTACGAATCCTAAAATATAAACAAATTATGATGGTTGAAACTAATACATAAACATTTCGAAAAAACTAAGCAATATATGAGTGATTATGCTGTAACAAAAACAACCTTACGTTTGAGAAGAGAAAATCATTTTGAAATATTGCAGTAACCCAGTAGAAAGTAATGTAATAATGTATTTTTTTAACAGTGTTTAAAACTGGGAGAAAAAAGGTGGATATAATTAATCTGGATTGAAGGCCACACATTTAAATAAATATTTTAATTTTGTATCCAACTTTTTAATATTTGGTTTTTTGCAACGATTTTTGTCACAAAAATACTGATCCCATTACAATCATCAGGAACATCAGCCTGTTGTTAGTAACATCGATTGATGTAGGTTAATAAATATGAAACACTGAGACTAGTGATGATGAAGTAACACTGTTACGTGACATGGAAAAGTTTGAATCGTAGTATCGAGAGCGATGGGTTCGCGTTACTTAAAATTTTTCCGACACATCTGGGTGATCTATAGAAAGGATTGCAAACATTTCACAGAACACGCTATACATGAAACTTAAAAACGAATAGAGGAGACTACGAAATATCGGACGAGAGGTGATTTATTACCTACCTTCCGGTAAAATTTTTTTGGGAATAGTACGCTAATAAATTGAGATATTGTAACAATTCAACGAAGTTGAAAGCATGAAGATGAACACGCAGTATCCAAGCCTTTAAACGTCAAGTGAGTTTTGATTTTATTATCAAAATTATTATCTTTTTTTGTTAGGTTTTCACTTAACTGAGCAGTTTTGGAAGCCATACTTAGGATTTTCTTATGTGCTGGTTTCGTATCCTTCCACCACATGTGAACTAAAAATACCATGAACCCATTAAATTTATTCATGTATCAATCAAGTGTAGCTAAGTGCGAAAGTGTTATAAAGGTTAATTTGTAACTAGGATCTTATCTTTTAGATTTATATGCATAAGACAAATGTACCTACCATATAGATTAAATAGATACAGTATGTATACATTAAAAAAGTTACGCCCTTAATACGAGGCTAAGATTATTAGCAGTTTTTTTTATAAATCATTGCCAACTTTACTTGAAATAAGCCAGCAATAATGTCCATTGAAACATATGCAGTTACGTACAGGATTTTGTTTCAAAAGTTGAATTCAAAAGTGCTTGATTAACCTTGAACGAGATGTATCATTATTTGATGTTTTTTTTTCTTTTCTGAAAGTTCGACATTTCTCGATTAGTGCAGACACCGTGTTGCCACAGAGTAATTAAGAATACTGAAGTGAAACAGCCTCTTATTCCCAGAACTACAGCCACACACGTCAGAAAAATGTTGGAACGCCGTTCGCCAATCTGTACCTTGTAACCTACTCGCCTGCCGGCAGCCCAGCCAATAGGGAGCCTTTTGCAGCATGCAGTAGCCAATCAAAGATAGGGTGCGCCAACATCAAAGGAACCGCCACACCATTTCGTCTCTGGTACTTATAGGCTGTTCACGGTAAAGTGAGCTCTTCTAAAATTAAACTGTAGAAAAAAAAATCACTGCCTGTTAACCACACATTAACATGCAAGCTCACAGTTAAGTTGGCAACGAATTATAAAGAGTTAGTACTAAATCTTGAAGTTTTATTGCGTGTGTAATGTTAACATTTATGGCAAATAAAGATTTTTTTTTTTTTTGCATTATGTATATCGCATTTCAAATTGGCATGTTAGTAACACATTTATGTTCCTACATGCTGCTAATTGTTAATTGAGCACTTCTGAAATCAGGCCTTTTAAAAATGCCACTGCCCCGGTAAATTTGGTAACGACGGGGGGAAAGTAGTTCCATGTCCTCGCGTCGAATTAAAAATGCTAGGTAAACAATTGTGAATATAAAATTATTTATTTTGCTGTCCGTTTTTTTAAATGCTTATAGCTGTGAAACTAAGCACATTTGTAAAAAAAAAAAAATTACTTTTATAATAATTCTATAGTTTCAACTGACCGACGCATGAATAAATGATCAGGTCTATGTTAGTTTGGCATATGGTGGAAGAATATTCAATAATCAAAAAAGTAGAGGCTTCCAAAATGGCTCCGTTCACCGTGAGCAACATTTACCTACTGTTACGAGTTGTGGTCAGGCCCTTAGCTGAGCGGCCTGCCTGATCACACCTTCACTTATTTATCCAAGACACGGGCCGTGATCGCGGAAATTAGTAATTAAATTGCAAACTACAGCAGAACCCCCTCCACCGGCCAGTAAACGGTGACAAATCAGCCATTATAGTACAGCGTAGTCCGTGGGCGGCGTATTTTGTCATTGGGCCATTGGAACGAGAAGACCACTGAAGATGGGTGTGTCCGGCCGTCAACTTGCGCCATCTTAATCAGCCTCCGGAATCATGAACAAGGTGGGGACTCTCCAATTAGGCTTTAATCAGAATGTGGCTGGTAAAATCTTTATAAAATAATATTTTAGTATATTTGTGTAGCTCCCTCCGTTCATATTCAATCATATTAATATTTAAATAATATTGTACAACCTTAATGTTAAATAAACTTATTTAATATAGTGTTCATTACATAACTGTTACCAATAACTTGTTACGACCCTATATCCCCATTAAGGATAAGTATCAACAAAATGTCAAAATCATAACAATGGTGGAGNATCATGAACAAGGTGGGGACTCTCCAATTAGGCTTTAATCAGAATGTGGCTGGTAAAATCTTTATAAAATAATATCATTTAATATTTTAGTATATTTGTGTAGCTCCCTCCGTTCATATTCAATCATATTAATATTTAAATAATATTGTACAACCTTAATGTTAAATAAACTTATTTAATATAGTGTTCATTACATAACTGTTATCAATAACTTGTTACGACCCTATATCCCCATTAAGGATAAGTATCAACAAAATGTCAAAATCATAACAATGGTGGAGNCAATAACTTGTTACGACCCTATATCCCCATTAAGGATAAGTATCAACAAAATGTCAAAATCATAACAATGGTGGAGGCTTGGTTCCTCCCTACCCTCTCGCTGCCTTGCATCAGCTTCTCTACCATCCACCCCATTTCAATAAATTCCAAACCCACACACGCTAGTTTCCGTATTAATAATAACAAAATTTCTGCCACGTCCACTTTTTACATTAAAACTTTTAGCTTTTAAGTAACTCTATAATTATAATGTCATAATATCTACTTTTAAAATTTATTAGTTTTAAAAATAAATTCTATTTTATAGCCCAATATCTAAACTTACAAAGCAATTATTTTAAACCTAAATAACAAACATTATTAAAATCTAAAGAATTTCAGTATGAACTGCAAGTATCTAGTTGCATATACCGCAGCAATGCCATTATAGTAATTTAAATTAAGATATAGATCACCCGAGTGCGCTGGATGAAGTTATTTGAAATGAAACTAATACTGTGATAGTAACTCATAATCACGTAACAATTTCCATTATATTAACATTCAACTCATGCTAATTGAATAAATTTTGTACAAGATGTAATAATGTAGTAAGATATTATTGTGCTCAGATAAAGGTACAGGATTTTATTATGCTCTCCCATCAGTCAACATATNTAATAATGTAGTAAGATATTATTGTGCTCAGATAAAGGTACAGGATTTTATTATGCTCTCCCATCAGTCAACATATCTTTAAGAAAAATGCATATAAATAAGATATGCCAGTTAACTATGAGATTTTTGTACGCTGATAGAAAACCCGTATTACGTTATAAGTTGCCGTATTGAAGGACGAGTAGTCGCAGCTACATGCCAGGCGACGCGACCCAGTTGCAAGGTGCCGAGACGACACATTCCCGCATCAGTACTTCCCCGTGGCTCGAGCGCTGCTGTGATGTGAAAACGCGTGCCAGCGCGCGCCACGCAAATGTTTCCCCTTGTCCACTTTAAACTTTACTTGTGTTGTTCTAGTTTTAAGTTCCTCATACTCCCAATATTCTCATACACTTCCCACAGTACATTACCATACGGACACGGGGCAGAATGAATTTCGTTGGGTTCACGCATTATTGTGATTCACGGACTTAGCCCATTACCCGGGGCTTTCAGATGTGCTGAATTGCACACCAGTCCTGGAAAGGAAGCGCAGAGTGTTAAAACTGACGTGAGTAGGTATAATTGTGCGCAATGTCAAATGTATTTAACGAAATAAGAATAGTGCCCGAGACACACCCACTTCGACTGTGATTGTCCACTCACGGTTTACCCACATCCAACCAATTGTCAGGAGTACTTACTCAGGAGGTCAAACCTTTCGTTTCCCGTGAGACGCGGAGCAATATTTGGGCCTCTGGCGGATTTGTGACCCGACCAGAGAGGCCTGTTTTCTGTGCTCTACTAGCCTTGAAAGAGTTCTGGCAGTAGGGGCGCAATCTGTATGCGTTGGATTTTTGCTGTGTGCCCTTTCTATACTAGACATCACCTTGAAAGTATACCATGAGGGTACTTTCACTTTTGACCACCCTGTTTTAAGTCATTGCGTAGAAATTTCCCCAATCCCCGTATGCTACCCTTTTGTGCGGAAGTAGAATTGCAACTACTACCCACTTAAGTATTTATGTGTTCATTTGATCTCTACTATCTTCTATTTGCATAATCAGTGTCATAATGTATTACTTATACTATGTGTTGTCCCTCGGCCTTGATAACATTTTTTTGTGTGTGGAAGCACTATTATAATTACTATTTATCTATATGTTCTTCCCCTCTTTATTACTATCTTAATTTTTTAATAATCGACATCATTATGATCAACATACGTGTTGGTGTCCAGCATACTTATTAACATTTTAATAATTAAGAGCTTTATCCGTGCACACAGCTAAATACTATAAATTATTTTAAAAAAGTATGAAAATAGGCATTTGTTTAACCGTCCTCATTCGTAGACATTGCCTAAGAAATTGATTTTAAACAGAAACATAAGTTAGGACAAAGATTTTATTGCCTGGGAGTATAATTGACAAAGACTATTCAGAAATAAATTAATTTTAACGCACGTCTCGACATGCAAGCTTCCAAGGTCGGACACACACAGAAATATAATAAATCCATATATACATATAATAAGACCATAATAAAATTAACAAGTAAATTTTAAATAACCATACTCCTCAAACTATTAGGGCCACATAATTTCTGTAAAGGAAAATTTTACTTGCAATTAGGTGTTTAGATAAGCTGTGAAAGCATTCGCACGTCCATGAACAGTAGCAACCTGCAGTGACGTCGCATATTCTCATCCAAAGTCCCTCCGGAGGGTGGCGCAAGCAATGTACGCGATAGCAGAGGCAGCAGAANTGTAAAGGAAAATTTTACTTGCAATTAGGTGTTTAGATAAGCTGTGAAAGCATTCGCACGTCCATGAACAGTAGCAACCTGCAGTGACGTCGCATATTCTCATCCAAAGACCCTCCGGAGGGTGGCGCAAGCAATGTACGCGATAGCAGAGGCAGCAGAACGCCTGTTCTGACGTCACACACAGAAATGTCAAGGTGCGCACTTTCATTGCACTGAATCAGCTCTACCGTTTAACGCAGATCGCGAGTCGTACACAGGTAACCAGCGGTTTCCATATTGTACATACACCACTTACACTGCACCCTGCAGGTAACAGTAAAACTTACATAACAACTTTACTCTAAAAATGTATTATTGCTTAACAAA
>NQII01001618.1:316926-340343 GCA_002778355.1 Clitarchus hookeri
AGTGAACGATTCACGCCACATAGTGTTAGTGGTAGGGACTCACAACCTCAAGAAAGGTTGACGCGTTCGCGCACCGACCACGGGGCGTCTGCCGTGCCCCTGTGGAAGACACTTTGCACACCCAGCGGCATTGAAGTTCAAGGCCCGCACGGCCACTGCAAACACACAGCACAGCGTTTGTTCGGCCCACCTCGCCCGAGGACTGCACGACAGTAATTGGTAGTTCCTTATACCTAGCTTCTCCGTCTACTGTAATCCCTTTGAAAAAAATTTCCTACCGTAGCGAAGAGGACTTCAACGCGATACATATTCCTACTGCCACAAGATGAACCGCGCAACTTCCAATAATCTACATTATCAACACGGACTCCAGGACGATATGAGGGCATCTCGCTAGTGAACATTGGGGGATATGTTACGAGTTGTGATCAGGCCCTTAGCTGAGCGGCCTGCCTGATCACGCCTTCACTTATTTATCCAAGACACGGACTGTGATCGCTAAAATTACTAATTAAATCGCAAACAACAGAAACCCCCTCCACCGGCCAGTAAACGGTGACAACGCAGCCGATATAGGACAGCGTGGTCCGTGGGCGGTGTATTTTGTCGTCGGGCCATTGGAACGAGAAGACCACTGAAGATGGGAGTGTCCGGCCGTCGACTTGCGCCATCTTTTAATCAGTCTCCGGAATCATGAACAAGGTGGGGACTCTCCAATTAGGCTTTAATCATAATATGGCTGGTTAAATATTTATAAAATAATATCACTTAATATTTCAGTATATTTGTATAGCTCCCCCCATTCATATTCAATCATATTTATATTGAAATAATATTGTGCAACCTTAATGTTAAATAAACTTCTTTCATATAGTGTTCATTACATAACTCTTATCAATAACTTGTTACGACTTTATATCTCCGTTAAGAAGAAGTATCAACAAAATACCAAAATCGTAACACTAGTCTATAGCGTAGCCGTGACATGAGTCGTGGACTGAAACGACTCGCGTGGTGACCATAAATTAAAGTTGAAGTATACCAATGGTTCGTCTTCTGCGCATGTAACCAACATTGACATACCACAGAGGAACACAACTGTCAAAGTCACATGGTTAACAGTGAAGAACGTGATTGTTTGTGTCTTAATTTTTAAATAGCAAGCTATATTATACGAATAAAATACTTTAACCAATTCTAATTTAATCAATCTACGTTACATTATAGAAATTGTTCAGAGGAAGTATAAAAACATTTCAAAGCACTTGTTTACTAACAGTATTCTGACTTGAAATCCAATCGGCGCCAGTTTTCGCTAGAAGTTTTGGCAGAAAAGCAGTTGAATGCTGGGACGCGGAGACTGGTTGTGCGCAGCCAGCGAGATCGGTATACCTCATCTTCAATGTACGGCGGTGACAGGCCGGCGGCCGGGTTGCAGGGACGCAGGTGTCGGCGAAGAGAGCGGTGAGAGCATTTCCGCCACACAGACTCCCGGGTGGTCGCTCCGTGTCGTCGCCATGCCGACGCCGTGCACGAACTGAGGCGAGATGTCTGCGTGTGCACCGCGAGTTGATATACTTTGCTGGTCACACGCGAACCCCCAAGGGTAGCGGCGTCTCTTCTTAAGTGACATTTCTGAAGGAACGTTGCTACGTTAACACATCTTGCCGATTGTTTTGCTTAATGCATATTTTTTTTCGAAAATGTAACATTAAAACTTGCATACAACAATAAAACAATTTTTTTTGAAAAAAAATTTTATACAGTAATATTCTCTGAGAAATTCCCGTTAAATTATTTTTGAAATAATTACCTTTACAATTGACGCAATGGTAAGTAATTTCGTTTAACATTGATTCCCCATGTGAAGTTCGCGGTTGCCGGCTTAGTAGACAGGACCGTTAAGAGTTGGACCCCAAAACATTAATAATTTTATATTCGTATCAAACGTTGTTCAATTCGCACGCATTGCATGTGATGACATTTTTCTCAAACAAAAATGTTGTACAATTTAAATTTTAAATTTTTTTTTTAGTAGAATAAATTTTTTTTTTTTGCAGTCGCAATAACACATATAGGCTGTTCATGGTAAAGTGAGCACTTTTGAGGTCCTAATAATTTTTTATATCAACCAATTTTTATCCTTCCACCACTTTTATGAATAAATATTGCCATGTAAGTAATAAACATACTGTATATATTTCACTGGACTTGAAAGTTAACAACTAAAGCTACAATAAAATATTTCTATTGACTATCACTCCAAATGAGAGGGCTTCAAAAAGTTCTCACTTTACCGTGAACAGCCCATACTAAGTTGTACACATGAAAAAAATTACAAAGTAAACTAATCCCATGGGCTACCGCTTGGAAAATATGCCATCGCCAAATAAGAAGCTCTATATATGAAAAAGTTAAATATAAAGATATTTTTGCATAGTTTAACGTTTTTTAAAAACGTATTAACTGATATTTGGTAATTACATATATGTCAAGCAGTAGTTCACGATATGAGTTTATGTTGTAAATTATTTAATCTGTACAACTTAGTTAGTATTTATTATTACAACTGCAACAAAACAGAAGAATTTGGAATTAGGCATCAAATTATTCAAAAAATAAAAAATTAATTTTTTTATTTGAGGAAAATGTTATCACATACAATGAGTACGATATGAACACTGTTTGGTACAGTTATAAAATAATTAACTTTTTGGGATCCGACACCCTTAAGTCTCCCACCTACCTGGTGATTGAACTGCGATGGAGAGTGTTTGAAATACACTTTTTTCCACGAAACTATTAAGCGTGCGTCCAATGTGCTGATCTACGAAAGGAACACACACTTCAGACGAGGGCTGTTGAATACTTTCAAAATGTCACGCACGTTAGAAACACCATTTCAGAGTAATCCAAAATGGCTAAAAACTACTTAAAAAAAAAGACTCTAACTCAAAACATGTGCATCACATTCATACAAAACTACTCAAGGGTCCTGCAGTAAACATTCCCACAGGCTTTCCACCAATAAAATAATTGGGTCACAGCTGAAATTCCTACAGGTACACGCAGTGCGACTAGAACACTGCACGTCAGTGCAGATCCTTGCGCTTAGTGGCGATGGTGCACTCGATGCGCGTGGCAGTGTCACCCTTATCGCTTCCGCACTTCTCGACCTCAAACGCGGAACAAAGCTCCAGGTAGGCGGGAGCCTTAATTCATTCCACCCAGTGTACACAATCTTGTACATCACGCACGTGCAGGTAATCTTTGGTCTGTACCGCACACCGCGAAGCTCAATGACCAACGATCTTACCTGTGAGTAAATAATTCACAAACCGTCTTATTGGTTTAAGTTACAATTGGTCCGTACAACTGTAGCTGACCTTATAGCCCACAGCTCATTGGCTGTGACGACGAAACAAGTGTTGTGTCGACTTAAGCACAGCACGCATCGTAAAAGTTTTTGTTTGCAACACCTGAAACCTTAAACTAAAGTGGGTCAGAAAGGGTTGAGGACTGTTTTCTGGAAATATTTTTCTCTTTTAGATACTTGCTTTCAACCCAATTTTTCACTCCGAAAGGCATTTGCCATAAAGATATTTGCGTTGAAAAGTTTTTGTACAAAAATTTATATTTCTAGTTTACCATCCATCTTTGGAATTTGCCCCAAGGAACTTTGTCATAAAATATTGTTAAAAAACATTGAGCTTTCTGTTAAGTATTTTAAATATGTTGTATCTATTGCCAAAAATAAACCGAAGAACAAAAAAAATAAAAATAAATAAATCAGAAACTAGCTAAAAAAAGTTAGGGTTATATACATAATATTTATTGTCCAGTTTGTTGCGAATCGCTCGTTAGTTAATGTTTTACTGACTGCTAGGTTCTACTTTGGTTCCTACTTATAAGTCGTTCATTTTTTCAATTTTTTTTCTTTTATTATGCAGCCTTTTTTCAAATGTGGATACAGTCCGTTTACATATTTATACAATGTTAGGCTTTTTTTACACAATGTTAGATTCGAGTGGCCGAAGTTCGTTTAGCTAAGGTTCGGGTAAGCTAATTTAGACAGTAAAAGTTGTTTGTTTGTAAAGATAATTTCTTTAAAACTTGTCTAACATTCAGCACAAAAGATTTTAGGGTGAAGTAAGTGTACCCGAGTATTGCCTATTGTTATGCTTTAACTCCTACTTGAACAAGAACAAAGAAGGGGATGCGTGGCAGTAGTAAAGAAAGTGAAGAACAGCGAAGAAGTTCATATAAAAGGGTTAAGTGAGATATTTATTGAAGAACGCTAAGAGAAGTAATAAGTAATACCGGAGTTCAAGCTATAAGGCCAACGGAAGAAGGGAAGACAGGAAGGGTTATTTTAAAGTAGAAGGACCATGGATTAGTGAGGAACTCACCCGGTCTCGCACTCAGGACCCTCTGCCCAGGTCACCAGCGGCTCCTCGTCTGGTCTCCGATCAATGCCCTGGACACTCGCCGACTGTGACGATCTCCTCCCTCGCAGTTCAGTCCACACTCTACGTGTGTGTGTGTGCTGTAGTAGTGCTCTCTGATTGGCTCCTGCTGTGCACTGGAGGTGGAGTCTGCTTATAGTTTGTTGAATTCAGTCCGAAATGTCCTGATGTCTGCTGGACTCATATTTTCTGTAGTTCTCTGCATTTCATCATTGATTTTTAGGGATTCCATTCCGGCTCGCTGTTATGATTATTCAGTTTTGTAAACTTTCCTGTGGCCTCCTTCCCAGGTATTGTTGCGACAGTTTGTGTACCACGAGGCCCTTTATAACTCTCTGCAGTCGGTTCACGCGCTATGAGACGACACGGCCAGAGTTCTTGTGATCGGCCACAGGAGCTCTCGCAGTAATTTTTGGCCAGTGTAAAATTTAATTCCTTCTAGCGACGAAATCCCAACCAGCATAAATTATATTTAGCCTCATCACAAATTCGCAAAATGTGCATTAAATTAAAAATAAAAAGAGAAAATATAAAAAAAGTAGAAAATAATGCGTAATATTTTTTTCATAATCAGGCGGACACAAAACGTTATGAAGCAAAGAACGTGACTTATCGACGTGAGTTTACAAACTAAAGGTTATTTAGGAGCAAACGTAAACGCAAACCTGAGAAATTACCACTGCTAAAATCTGTAAGGAAATATTAAGTTGCGTGAGCAGAAATAAGGCGTGACATTAAAATTGCCGAGCTTCCTAAGCAATATTTTTTAAACTGAAGCACACAACATTTACAATGGAAATCCATTTTTGTTTCAATAAATAAGGAAGAAATATATTTTAAATTTTGGTCTTAAAATGAAGAAAATGTTTTGTAAGCTATTATTTCAAGTGGTTTCTTGACTCAAAGAGTATATTGGTGCAATAAATATTGGTAAACGTGAATTAAAACCATACTAGTACAATAAGAAATCGAAGATGCAATTATATAAATCACGTGTAAAGTGATGATGTTTTCTAACCAGTTTTAACAAAGAAGTATTTCTGAAGAAAATATCACATTTTTCTTTTGTTAAATTATGTTCAAACACACGTAATTATACGTCCGAGTTTGAAACAATATATCCGTTAATCCACGAGGTCAAAAAATAATAAATAAGGTGTAAAAAATTGACGTGCATCAAATTGTACAATTTTTCGATGTATTTTGCGACAGATAGAATGTGACACAGTAAAGGGATTCTGGAGAAGCGTCCGCATCTGTGACTGAAAATGTACTATGGTTGCAATTTTTGAAAATTATTGAAAAATCACTTTCAGAATAATATTTTAAGCGGAAAGAAATTCTCTGCAAGTTGCTAAATATATAAAATTATTTGCAAGCAATATAAGCTAGTATTTTCATTTAATGAAAATATAATGGTTTACGTTATTTCAACGCGGTGCATATTTTCGGGGTTATTTGTAAAGGAGAGTTAGGAGCATACGCCCCGCTCTCTCTCATTCCCTTTTGACTTCAGCCATCTTAAAATTCATTACCCTTAATGCTTTTTACATTCCACTGGAAATTTAACAGCCCGAATGTGATTTACCGCTATTTTTGGAAATATTTTTCCTATCCTGCTACAGACGCTGAACTTTGTATACACTTTTTCGTATATATCCTATTGTACAATATGAAAATGAACAAATCAGACCAACTGCAGTGGTCAATTTACCACGAAGGAATACGTGCATGAACGTATGACTTTCGTTGCAGCCTAAGCAGTAGTTGTCCTGCAGATATTACAATATGTAGTTAATATGGACATTGGTTAATTCAACAAAGTGTTTTTCACAGATTCCTGCGACCGCTGCAATAACTGTTCCTGTTCTTATTGAAAATATGTTTCATTCGAAATATTTGTAATTGCCGCACATATTTTGCATTGGATTTCTGATGAAAAGTCATGTCTGGTTCTTCTAACTATGCTGATAATAATCATGCCATTATTTAAGAAATAGCTTGTTTCGTGTTGTAACCATAGTCCCAGAAGTTTTCGAGGTATTAAAGAATTTATTTACCGCCTCCCCAACTCAGGATTTTAACGCCTTGCAGGTGGGCAGCACTCAACGCACTTACGTTCATAAAATGCAGCGCTGCAAGGGGCGAAGATTAAACGAGTACATCAAGACCTTCCATTACAATTTCAAAACATATTGTGATTAAGCGTTATGTCCGTCCCAGTAATGAATGTTGCTGGCTAACGCGTAAGTTCTAAAACTCAAGGCGTGCGTTTGTATACAATCTGCATTGATGATTTAAAAAATAATATCCTGAAAAAAAAAGGTTAATGGTTTTTAATGAATACAAACCTTCAGTGATGCGTACCTAATTCCAATGGGCCATTCATATTGTAGTAAAAGTACAAGTTCTTGCTGTGTGAGTGAATATAAAATGTCCCACTCGTGATGCTGCACTCCATAAGTGCTACCCACTTACAGGTATATTCTGATTCTCGTAAGAAGATNGGGGGGTGGCTAGGCTGTGTGGGAACAAAAAGTATGTACTTCTCTGGAGAAAAATTTCGAGGTAGTAAAATAACACAACGCCATATATTTTGTTAGTTTCGATATGGTGATTAATAGTCTGTTGCCAAATACATTTTACGATTCCACGTTAGAAATTTAATACAAAATAGAGATGGCCACACCAATTATTTTCAAGAAATAAATTTATGAGCAATAGTAATTTTTTTGGCTGAGTTTGGATATCAATTAGACACTCGCTCTCTAAGGTTCACGTACATATACACACAGGCACGTGCGATCATACATACACACAAGAACAGATATACATACGTGTGTAACGTGCACAAGTGTGTTTATTAAAATAATTCTTGTGAAGAACCTGTAGTCAGAGATCGCTGGTAAAACTCATATTGTTAAGTTGGCATATAAGCATAAAACTGAAAATTCTGCGTATGCAAAAACCTTTATACGTGCCTATGGATAATTCCATAGGTATGTTTACATGCCAGCGTCAGCAGGTAGGTTGATATTCAGGAAATCGACGAGCATTATGACCTGATATTATAGCTACTAGGCAAATGACCCGCTGATGTTCTGTAGTTGCAATATATCTTGCTTATCTGTGTCGTTAATGCTAGAAAGTCGATCTATTCGTGTGCAAACCCGTCCATATCCAGATGTCTTTATGTGAAGCGATTCCACCTCATGATATTTGGTTGCGTTACACGTGAATGCAGTTTCGCTTTAAGATAAGCACGATGTATTGACACACGCTGTATATGGTTGCGTTATGTGGGAATGCAATTTCGCTTGAAGAAAGTTAAGTCGATGTATAAGTAATCAATTGGTTTGTGACTGTAGATATTATTTAATAGTTTGTTGGATCACATTTTCGAAATATATAATTTTACTTTTGCTAGCTTGTGGGAAGTGTGGTAACACATATTGCGTATATTTTTTTCTGGCCTGCTGGTGATGTTAGTTTATGTACTGTACTTTGTTTACTATTTGTAAATTTATGGCAATGCCACGCCGTCACAGGAAATCTCATATTATTATATCCCTTTTTATAGAAGAACAGCTGCACGACACACATTTTTACAAGCATTAAATTTGTTGATTTACAGAGTTTGAAAATAATTTTGGCTGTCTTTCTGTCTTTAAGTTATCTCAGAGTGCTACCACTAAACAAAAAGTTGTAAGTTTCAAATTAATTGCAGGGCGTTAAATGGTTAACCAGAGCTTCGCTTCAAACTGCAGATAATCGTGTCCTCCTGAACCTGGCAAATAACTTGTTGCAGGTGTTTTTTTTCTTAATGTTTCTGGTAACATAAGATCTTGAATGTTCTCACTACAGCGATACGTCAGGCGTCATCTTTTACGTGAAGTATGGATATTATGCGTCTTGTTCGCATGTTCAAGGTTTGGAATTCCGATGCCATCTGAATAAGGATGGCTGTCTCAGCATGTGTAGCCTCAACAGAAACTACACAATTGGATTGACACATATTAGTTCATAATAATGAACTGACATAACTTCAGTTAAATTCAAATGCAGAAAAATAACCAGATGTATACACTGAAGAGCCAAAAAAACTGGTAAACCTGTCTAATATCGTGCAGGGCCCCCGCAAGCATATGTCTGAAGGTATGAAGGAGGCATTTCACACCATGAATCCTGCAGGGCAGTCCACAAATCCATAGGAGTGCGAGACGGTGGAGATCTCTTCTGAACAGCACGTTGCAAGAAGACATTCCAGATATGCTCAATAATGTTCATGTCTGGTGATTTAGGTGGCCAATGGAAGTGTCTAAAGTCAGAAGAGTGTTCCTGGAGCCACTCGGTAGCAACTTTCGACGTGTGGGGTGTCACATTGTCCTGCTGGAATTGTCCACGTCCGTCGGAATGCACAATGGACATGAATGGGTGCAGGTGATCGGACAGGATGCTTACGTATCTGTCACCTGTCAGAGTCGTATCTAGACGTATCAGGGGTCTTATTTCGCGCCAACTGCACATGCCCCATACCATGACAGAGCCTCCACCAGCTTGAACAGTCCCCTGTTGACATGTAGGAACCATGGATTCATGAGGATGTCTCCATACCCGTACACATCCATCCGCCCGATACAATTGGAAACGAGACTCGTCAGACCAGGAAACGTGTTTCCAGTCATTAACAGTCCAATGGCGGTGTTGGCGGGCCCAGGCGAGGCGTAAAGTTTTGTGTTGTGCAGTCAACAACGGTACACGAGTGGGCCTTCGGCTCCGAAAGCCCATATCAATGATGGTCCGTTGAATAGTTCGCACGCTGGCACTTGTTGATACTCCAGCATTGAAATCTGCACCAATTTGAGAAAGGGTTACCCGTCTGTCTGTTTAATGATTCTCGTGAGTCGTCGTTTGTCCCGTTCGTTCACGATCTTTTTCCACCCGCAGGGATGTCAAAGATTTGATGTTTTACCAGATTCCTGATATTCACGGTACACTCGTGAAATGGTCTTACGTCAAAAATCCAAATTGTATCGTTACCTCAGAGATGCTATGTCCCATCTCTCGTGCGCCGACTATAACACCACTTTAAACTCACTGTAATCTAGATAACCTGCCATTGTAGTAGCAGTAACCGATCTAGCAACTTTGCCAGACGCTTGTTGTCTTATATAGGCGCTGACGACCGCATCGCGTTATTCTGATTGGTTCCATACCTCTTTTATTTGCATATGCACGCGTATGCAAGTTTTTTTGGCTCTACAGTTCATATCTGTTATATATATATATGTCTTCTCACAAAGACAAGTGGCAAATAACGAAAGTAAAACTGCAAGTGTGATATTGATTTATTGCCTGTGTGGCACTTTTCGCGAAAATCGTGCGTCCCTCGTGTTACATGACATGTCCATATATATATATATATACATCCATGAATAATTCGTCGATAGCTTTCCCCAACAGGAAATGTTTACTAATGCAAAAATTTCATGCCCAATGTATACTTAAGTAGGCGAGAGAAAGGAAGGAAAGTGTGAAACCTTACACAGTTCATCATTGGGATAACACTCATGAAATTCGTTATATACATGTTCAGTTTAGTTGTTACACGAATAATTTCACATGAAGATATCTAGTGATAATACGTGGAACTAACCGGATATATATTTACATATACACAGTACATCGTCAAATTGCATATGCAAACAGGAAATATCATTCACGTTGAACACGAGTGGGTGTTACTAGTGGATTGGCGGGAGTGAAAGTATCCGTATCTCCAAATGCATTTGGTTATTTTAAAGTCAAATATTTAACTAGTGTGATTATGATAATAAAACCCACAATACCTTTCAGTGAATAATATGGGTGGAATTAAGTTTTTATCTAATTTTTTTTTAAGACGCAGGCTTTCGCGACGATTATCAGGTTCGTTGTCTTGGCTTCCGGGCTACAGTCACGTCTTGGTTTCGTCTGATTCAGGTTTCTTTTAAGAAATTAAAGGTTATATTATAATGCTTGGTGTATAAATAAAACTGAAGTGGAATTATAAAATATATTAGAAAATTAATTTAAATACGACACCACTTATGGGATGTATGGAATGTATTAAAGAACTGTAATCAAAGTTTGAAGAGAGAAACTAGTGTGTTTGTGCCTTCACCTCATACTGTATCTACGTGAAAATGTCGAGACAAGTCTACGAAAATGATTCTGAAGAGACATTTTAGAATTCACAGTGCTGCGATAATGTCACCTGCTTAGAAATGATGGACATGGTAATTACTAAAGCGCAGTATTTTGTCTCCAAAATACTGAAACAGTTTAACTTATAAAAATTACAGCCAGGTCACATTTTTCAGATTTAGTACTTTCACTTGTTAGACAACGATGTATTGTGAAAAAAACGTAAGTATTTTTAGTAATAACAGCCGATTAGCATTCTTAGTGCATTTCGTTTATATTACTCGAAACATAAAGGCTGTGGACACGGTTTTGTATACAGGTATCTGAGTACATAAGGAAAAATGCAAGCAAAGTGCACGTTAAAAAAAATGAATTTTGGAATCAAACGTGTTAATGAAAGAGTTTTGCTATTAGGCCTGTAAAATTGGAGTAACATCGTTTGTATTTAACGTAGTTCTGAAATCAGAACATATAAAATAAATATTTATTCAGTGGCACTGCAATAGCTAAACACACACAAACACACAACACACACACACACACATATATATATAATATACAAGAACTGGCTACTATTATTTATAACGAACACTCCGTTGTTGATTTATATGATGTTGCTCACTTTCTTGTTTTCCATATACTGTACTTGTGTGCAAAATTATGGTCTTGGCTAATTTTCCATTTTAATTACTAATTTTCAGACACCCGTAAAAATACCCTGAAAGAAAACTTCCGTTTCTAGCATAACAATGAAACCATCATTCAATGCCATGTCATAAAACAGTTTTTAAGCAATATTGGGGAATATGTAGTATATAAAACATATAGATTTCATGAAATGAGACGCAGGCATAACCACGAAATTTATAGCTCATGTTATCGCGCGGCAACATTGTTACCTAGTAAGAGGAGCAGGGGTAAATTACTGTCAACCTGCGAAGTATTAGAAAGCTGTACAACTGAGACTTTGTCTGAAAGTACTATGTTACTGTTGTAGACTTATGGGATCAAGTGTATAAGTATACCACTACTGATCACTAATGCCTAGAAAACTGAAAAATTCGCGGATTCATTTTGAGACAAGCTAGAATTCAAAACACGTGTGTTTACATAAATTTAGTAATTGGTCCACACGGTGTTTGACACCTCTTGGAGAACGCTGGCTCAATCGTCGCCTTCCACTGTGGCAGCAGACAACCAATGTGCAGTTAATAACGGCATATTTGTACATAAGACTGGTAATTGAACTCCACGTAATAGAACTCGCAAATTTTTCAGTCTCAACTAATGTCGCTGCTGCATGTATAACGAAGTTTGCGAAGAAAATCAAGGAAACACACACATAAATAATGATTCACTTAGCTTAGCGCGTTTAGCAAGTGGAATCCATATGATTTCTGAAGAGATCGAGTATCTCAAAATATTGATAGGTTAATCTATAATGTAAAATAAACTTATTTTGAAAGTGCATTTGAGACTGCTGAATATCAGGGAAGCAGCACCTGAAATTCAAAACCTTCTCACTCTCTTTTTACCCGTGAGGGTGATGGGGAAGGGGGGAGGGAGGACCTTGCTTACTGTTACACCTTTCTCCCAGCATTATCGCCAAGTTCAAGAAGTACTGAACACGCTTCATGAAGAAGTTTGAAAACATGTGTTTGAAAGTAAGTAACAGACTCTGTCTAGATTTTGTAAAGTTTCCTTTCATAGCTAGGGCTTCCGGTGAGAGCCGACGCGGTGAGTAGTAGTCTTGAAGAGGACCACGCTTCTGGCTCGTCAGGTGATGCAGAGTTTATTCGGCACAACATCAGTGGCGGCTCCGATTTTGTGTTACATATGTATATCGAATGCAGCGATTTTTCATCAAAATCACCACGACCACTAACACCACCACCATCGTCATCATCATAATCATCACAATCACCATTATCATCACCATTATCACTCCATCACCATCAACACCATCATCATCGTCATCGTCGTCGCCAATGTTGTCATCGCCATCATTATATACGTATATGCATGTGTGTGTGTGTGTAGTTTTCTGTAAGCCAACATACAAAGCCCATCATATACTCACGGAATGAAGTCGGGAAAGTAAATAGCAACATGGAGGTAAGAGAACAAGCTTTCTAAATTTAGTTTTTCGCGAATTTCAGAAGATTGCACGTGTGCAAGTGTTCATAAGTGTTGTTGCAAAATTGTTGGTGTCTGGGCTGCACATGTAAAGCTCGTCTCCCCCCTTGGTTTATACGTGCTAATTTTTCCGAGCGAAAAAAATTAATGTCGTGTGCGAATTTTTAGGTTTCTAACACGAGACAAATGCGGTTAATTTTTTCAAGCATCTACAATTAAAGATAAAAGTGTATGTTTATATATATATATATATATATATATGGAAATGTCATGTAACACGAGGGACGCACGATTTTCGCGAAAAGAGTGCCACACAGGCAATAATTCAATATCACACTTGCAGTTTTACTTTCGTTATTTGCCACTTGTCTTTGTGAGAAGACATGTTGCTACTTGACTCGGCCAGTCAGAGTTAGGTTACTGCAGTACACACTGTACGTCTGTGATTCGCGGGTAGGCATCGAAGACGCGTGGTAAGCGAAATTACCCAATCGCGAAAGAGTAACTGAGTTAAAAGTGTTTTCAAATACAATTTGACAGGAACTCTCTTTGAAATAAACATGGCGTGTCTAGTTATGCGAAACATCACAATCATAGTTACTTCAAGGTAAGACAATCTTAAACATTCTCTTTAGTGAAGTTCAAATGAGAAAATAATCTTCCCACAGCTTTGAGGGAGGGAACGTAGGGGTGGCAGTGTAGGGGAGGGCTCTCCCGAACGCTCGGCTTTCGAGGGAGGGAAATCACGTGACACTGATGGTGCTACACACACCAAACTGAAAATGTCACTCTCTTAGTACCGCGGTGTTAAATACCACCGACGTGACTTACATTTTTCCAACAGGCAATATGCACACGTGGAGCAGTTCTCGGCTGACATTACTCGGCCGCTGTTGCTACTGAACTGAACAACCCTACCCTTTCGTGCAGCGGCAATGGACTCTCCCGAATCACCCGGCACGTTTTGGACTTCTGCGTATTATTTTCTCATTTGGATTTCACTACAGCACCGCTGTTACACCGGACGATCCTCAGATCACCGACAGCTTCCCGTCAGACTGAGATGATTTGTGTCCAGCAATAAACATCAGAGTGATGAGTGGGAGGTTGGCCTCTTAACTTCTTAAGCTGTTGGGGCCCTACGCCAGGTGCAGCTGTGAACCAGCCAAGGTATCATACATCCCCTGCAACTTTTTTCCAGGGAAACATTAGAATGTGTCCCTGTTCACTGCATTCATCCGTCATTGGACAGAGCCACTTCTGCTCCAGAACAGTGTATGGATTTAATCGTTGCATCCACGCGTTAAAACAATTTGATAGAGTTCGTATAAAATTCTGCAGAGACCAATCTGGTAGCGAGTTACTGTGATCAACGAGGGCTCAAAAAACGTGTTAATTAAGTCGGTGCTCACAAAATGCGATGTAGTCGTAAATAAATCGGGAAGACGCGAGCTCGATTACTTGTCCGGCCATCCTGAATTTTGGTCCTCCAGGTATTTAGGAAATCACTCCAGACGAATGCTTCGATGCTTCCATAATAAAGTCTTGGGCCGATTCAATCCTAGGTTCTGCTTGTCTGAGCGACTTTCTCCATCTATTGTAAAACTCAATGCCCTACATTACGTCCAAAATGAGAGAGGTACCAAGAATTGTGGTCGAGCCATCACCAATTCATCTCCCTCTGTGACGACGGTGAGCAAGGAACCTAGGGACGATCCCAGGCCGATACAGTTACGGCTCCCATGACAGTGTGGCAACTGCTTGCTCGCAGCTGTACTGCCGTTGGTCAGATAATGAAGTTGGCCCGGTCGAACGGACGCCGAACTTTCTCCACGGCTCCTCGACGGCAAAGTGCCCCGAGAGTTTTCAGGGGGGATTTAGGAAGACCCACTACATCCCCCTGAATTGTGTGTGGGCTTGGCTCGCCTCCAGTCACCCTCACGCTCCCTCCAACCCTCGCTGGCCGGCCCGTTCATTTCCTCACCACTTTATTCGACTCGAACCCGACCACCCTTCCCTCTTTTTCTCCTCAGGAGCGATATCTCGATGATTTATGATGGCGCACATCCGCCTCGTCCTAACACTTTCTCGTCTATTTCCGTCAAAACAGCGCCGGATGATAGTCAAATTGCTCCCGACCGCGTCGAATAACCCGTGCAAACGCAGGCTGCCATGCAATGTTCGTAATTTGCAGCATGCTTCGTGCTGAAATCGTTTTCGACCAATACCTTTAATATTTTTAATTAGTTTCATACGTCATTTCCTATTTTATTTTCTGTTGGTTCTGTTGGCTGATTGGCTGATCTTGAAACCAGGTAGGTATACTCATGTTTGAGACTATCCTCGCTTACTATGACATCACAGTTTGTTGTAACTGGTTTATGCGTAATCCAGAATTTTGAAAGCCCAGACTCTCGAAAATAAAGTTATTTTCAATAATCATTTATAAAACTTTTTCCAATTTACGACACATTCTATTCTTCATTACCATAATAAAATATCACTTATTAGGAAACAGAGGCTCAGATGCAAGCGATCTAGAGTATCGTACGAGTACGCAGTCGTTCGACGTTTTGCCAAGAAGGAAATACTTTCAGTTTCTTTGAAGTTACGTATTTCTAAATTATACAAATTTGATTGTTATTTGTAAAAATACCATTCAGTATTCAACTCAGAAATGGAAAACTGTACACGCAATATGATTTTCAATATTTTGATAATTTGTTTATTGAAAGGACGCTGGAAAAGATGGAAAAGACCCGCTGGTTAGAATTTGGAGTTGGTGGTGAGTGAAGAGTGAAGAGATTTGGGCGGCTCTTAACAGTGAGGTCTTGAGAGCCAATATGGGTGATTGAGGTGAATATGGAGTGACGTCGGAATGAACGGGCGAGAGAAACGGGAGATCCCCGAGTAAACACGCTGACCAAAGGTATCGTCCGGCACGATTTCCACTTGCGAAAATCCGGTGAATCGGCCGGGATTGAACCCGGTTCGCTTTGGTGGGAGGCAAGCAGGTTAACCACTCAGCCATTGCGGCCCCGAGTGCAGTGGTGGTTTGAGGTGCTTTACACCCTCAATTAATCCAAAACATGCAGCTTAAAAGGCATTCAACTTCAGAACTTCATTGGTTTTCCAACGTCGATGTTTGAAGGTAACGGCTTAACGATTTCAGTACTGGACATAATCCTAACGATAGTCAAAAGCAGTCTTGGTTCAGACGGTGGTTAAACCCCCTTATGAATACCTGAAACAGTGATTCGCATTAAATATAAATTTTAATAAATTACAAAGTGCGCTGAAATTACTCAAATGTATGTGATTCAAGTTAATATAGAGTAATGCAGAGCATTTTAAGAAGGAAAATTGGCGAGAATTATGTGTTATGGCACACAGTGTGTGTATAAATATGTAAAGTTGTTTATATTTAGGAATGATTTAACCTAACCTAAGCTAACCTAAGTCAACCTAACCTGAACGAGCAAAAAGTACTGAAAAACCCAGTTGTACACTAAATACGAGGTACTGAAGACATTTAAACATCACTTATTATCGATAGAATTCATCCAATACTACTAATAATGGGGCCTGAACATCACTATTACCCATACAATTTATTTAATACCACTAAACATTGGGTTTGAACCGTCCATGAAAATTACTGAATAAATAAAAAAAATGTGACTTCGTACCTTGTAATACTGAAAAAGAAGCGTTGCAGACATTTATACATCACGAAGACACTCTCTGCGGAATGCCTGAACAAACCTCTAAAAACTGGAAGTATACGAAGGTAAATATTTCTGGATATACCTGGGACGTCACTTACTGGGAGTCTCTCTTCACGGGGTCAAGTCCGGTAGTAAGCTGGTTTCTTCAGGCCAAAGTTGCGAAATTATTTTATACCGAATTGAGGACCCGACATTAGTCACTCTTCCAAGAATGTGTGTCGACAAGGCAGTTATGCCCGTCTCGCATTCTGGCGTCTCTGGATCGAGCCCGATCGGCTGCACCGGAGGTGTTTTCATCCCTTGCGGGCTACCACCACCGTTACAGAAGAATTATGCCGTAACTACTGTTTCACAATGGTCACCACCCCATTTATTTACCGCCAGTTTTAGGGACGTGTTATTATATCATAATAACTGAAATAAGGATAAATTCTGTTAATGAGAAGGCATTAAGTTCTTCAATGCGTGCAATTTTAAAGTGACTGTAAGAGTTGATATAGATGACGCTTGTGGTCAGTACCCAGTTCTTGAACGGAGCATACAACATGCTGGAAAGGCAGAAGTCTGTGTGTCAAGAGGCAGATCAGTATGGCACGGCGTCGTGCTCGTGAGGAATAACACCACCCAGACGCATTTGAACGGGGTCGTATGGTCGGACTGCACGAAGCAGGATGGTCTGCTCGTCTAGCCATGCATCTTGGCCGTGCAGTCACCACTGTGGCACGATGCGTGCAGGCGTGAATACGTACAGGTCGCACGCCACGTATGGTATGTACTGGTCCTGCCAGACGCACCACAGACAGAGAAGATCGTCGTATCCGCTGACGTGTAGTACCAGAACGTGGCAGCTCATCCAGAGAGATCCTGCAGTCAGTGGACCATGCTCTGCATTTGCGGGTCTCAACAAGAGCCATTCGTAGCCGTATGAATGAGGATGACTCACAGGTACGGTGTCCATCGCACCACTTGTCTTCGACCCCTTCGGCATCGTGCGACACATCGTCAATGGTGCCACGAACATCAACGACGCGTTGTGTTCTACGATGAGTCTCCCCCTCAAAAAGTGATGGTCGCTGCAGGTCGCTGCAGTGATCCTGCACTGGTTTGAGAGCGCCGTACGTCTCGGAAACCAGGAGTTATGGCATGAATTGCCATCAGTTACGACTCCCGGTCACGTATCGTTGTTTTTGAAGGCACGGAGACAGCACAGTAATATGCCAATTATGTTCTACGGCCCCATTTTCTGCCATTCTCGCAGAGGATACTCAATGCTACCACGCAACTAGATAATGCCCGTTATCACACAGCTTGCATCACCCAACGGGCTCTAAAAGACGTGGACACCATTCCTTGGCCTGCCAGATGTATAGGTTTATCCCCTATTGAACACGTGTGGGATATGATGGGGCGACGTTTGCACCACCGTCAACCACCTGCCCAGACACTGGCTCATCTACGTGTACAGTTACCGGAAGCAGGGTGGCATGTGCCTCGGGACACTATCCGCCATGTGCATGATGGAATGCCTCGTCGCATCGCTGCTTGTATAGCCGCGAGAGGAGGCTCTACCCGGTATTGAACGCGTGCTATGCGGATGCTAAACAACGCGCCCTCTATGCGTGGAAGACTAATCACTACTCATTCGTACTGTCATCTATCGCCCAGCGATGATTTAACAAAGTTTCACGCAAGGAAAGAGGGTGCAGTGATTTCCGTGTCCAGTAGTGTAATACAACCAGTTTTATATAAAACTTGATACTCTCATATCAACCAAAATTATAGTAATAAAAACCGCAGCACCAACGTTAATGGTACTATATTTGAAAAAAGGTATATCGTTTTAACCAATAACGCAATCAACATATTAATAAATAAAATAAAATTAAATAGTGTACAAACACCCAGTAAAAATAAGAATAATCTCCCTAGCACCCTACGTGTTATTCACACAAACGAACGTCTTCAGAACCCACAGAAACAAATGAAAGACCTCTCTCTTCACTTACCGTTTTTGTTATTTTATTAAGTGCATCACTGCCCCTGATATGTCAAAATGCTAATAATGTAGAAGATGGGGGTGACTTATAAGCTAAATAACGCGAACCTGTATGTAGAAACGATACACACGATGGATTATTCGTAATCCGCGTAAGGTAGTCAAGCAGGTTGCCATTCTCATTTACTTATTTACCACAAAAAACAACGCCATTGAACTATTATGAAGAGTGCACCTTTTACTTCCCAGTTTCAGTGCACCGAGAGTAAGAATTTAAAATGAGAGAGCCACTGCTCGACTATGGCGGGCCATTTAAAAGCCGCATTTGTTAAATTTACGGAATTTGTTAGTTTTATTGGTTTTTAGATTTTTTCGTAAATATGGATTTTCCGTTTGATATGATGCTCGGTTTATTCCTGTGAGATAATTTTATAATTATAAAAATGGCCAATAAGTTTGCAAACAGTTATTTTCAAATTTTGCGACCAGCGAGGATCTCACAGCAAACACTTTATTCTTTAAAACTCCGATCATTTATGAATGAATTTTGTACGAGATAATGAATTCTTGGAGGAAAGGAAAATAAGATTTTTTGTAATCTTAAGATTCTGATGAGTCATTAAGTATATAAGATAAATATAACGCTCGCCTACCATGTTGGAGCAGTACGAACACGACTTCCAGGTAAAGGAAAAATAGAATTAGTAAAAAATACTAATAATATTTATTCATATTGTGCTTAAGTGTTATCAGAATTGTAATAAATTGAGTAAGACTTTAGAATGGCACTCATATACGGCTCCACCGTTTGAGAGATTTGTTTGTAAACTAGGCACAACGTCGTTGGAGCGTTAAAGAGCAGCGCTGTGCGGTGCATGTGATACGGTACCACCTGAACACGCGAGGCACTCAACTGGCGCACAGTGTCTTTATCATGCAGCGTGTAGCTATGGGCTTTATTGGTGGAGAATTTGTTGCAGAGTTCAGTTGCAGAATACATAAGAATACAGAAGTCAGTTTACCCCGAACTCCAGCCGCGCAACATGGCACAAGGCCGTACACCATTCAGCGGTTGGTTAAGGCCATATTTAACTACATTATTATTTCATTTTTTGAACGAGATTTATATAAGATCCACATAAAAGTAAATATCTGTAGTCAAATGATTATAGTTTTCAAATTATAGGTAGCATCAAAAAGTCTAAAATTTCGCAATATGAGAGCCCAAGTTTCTGAGCTCCCAATTAATTTGGCCAATTAAATCACATGTCATGTGATTTATATCATATACACAACATGCTGATTAAGTATTAAGGGTATTTAAAATTGGGTACCCAGGTACTGATAGCCTAAAACTCTTTTAAAATAAGTATTGATATTTTTACCAGCACATTTTTATTCGTCCAAGAAAAACTAATTAATATTAAAACGTACGTGTAGCCAGGCGCAAAAGACAAAAAATCTTTGCGAGAAAATCGGGTGCAATGCAGTTAAAACGCTGGGTAGGCAAACTGTGTTGGCACTTGCCCAAAATTGGAATGGGAAACCCTTTTCCGAAAACCATACTCGTTACTGGGGGTGTGGGGTTGAGATCAAACGCGCGACATTCTGAAAGTAGTCATGGTGCAAAGTTACGAAATATTCAAGGCATAGGAGGACAGGGAGGTGTCAAGACCATATAGGTTTATATAAGGCGTAACATACATTTATAGCTCCAATGAAATATTTTTTTGAAACAAAACTTGAAAAGCAACGAAATTTATTTAGTTCTTCTAACCAAACGCAAAATTGAATAAACAAAACCTCTATGTTGGGTCAAATAAAATTAGACTGTCAACAAAATATTTAGTATACTGAACTCTATAATTATTTTGGCTTGGCCACTCATTTGAATGTCTTAGTTCGAAACTATAGTTTAAGACTTTGTTTGAAAATGTTGTTACAATCAGGATAGTAACAGTGTGTGCAAGTGCATTTATTTAGGCTTAATAATGCTGTAAACATCCCATTAAAACCGGTTAAACCAGAAATTAAATATTAAAGATATAAAACATGAACATTTATTTACATCCGTTGTCCTGAATCTGAACTGTATTTATATATTAAAAAAACCAACCAAATCTTACAGTCCAGGATGACCAAATAAGAACATTAAAATGAATTGGATTCAACAAAAATATATTTAAACGCCCCTATACAAACAATTAATTAAGTTGCGCCAAAAAAAACTTGTTTTATAAAAAAAAAAATTTCTTAGTATAGAGTACTTAAGAATACAGAGGTGAAACAGCCACTTGTACTACGAACTCCAACTGCAAACGCCAGCAAACTGGCGTCCTGGCCAGCAACATGTCATAGCGCCGCATAGTGGGGCAAAACACCCATCTCCCTGGACAAAACCCCAAAAATGAGAGCTATAATTATTTTTTAAACTATTCATGGCCACATAGTGCAATGTATAGGGCAGTCAGAAATACAAGAAATAACGCATTTGCTATTTTCCTTGAGCGGCGAGAAGCCTGCAAAGTAGCTCTGTCATACTGATACCATTTTTGCGAGCAACTGGAGTCTAAGATGTCTGGTATAAGATGTCTGGTAGTCCTGTGCTATTAGGTGACAATGTGATACAATTATCAAGTTTGGCCATCAAATAACCGCCTTTTGTGATGTTAGTAAGATAGCTTAGCAGTATAAATCTATAAAATTATCTTAGTTTCCTTTAGGTTTCTTGTGCAAGTCGATTTCTGCATGCATCACTGTACGTTCACAGACCTACATAATTTAGCCCACGAGGCCTCACGCAAAATGTTTGGCCAATCGAAACAGAAAACCTTCCTTTACTATATATATATATAAATTACATGCCACTATTTGTCACATCCGGAGAAAACAGCGAATGAGTAAGCGCGCGCGCATCTGCTAGACAGCATGCGAGGGTGCATGGCACTGGAGTGGCGGACGCGTGACAGCGCGAAACATCGCTGCAACAAATCACGGAAATTAAGCCATACTCTCCTCAGAAAGCCCTGTCCCTGATGATTGAAACTGATCTATCCCGCAGCTCATATCAGACGTTGCGAAGTCAAGCTAAGGAGAGAGGTGCGAATTTGTATCCATCTTACAAACAGGTTCAAAGTGTAAGAAAAGAATGCTCCCCTCTTCTATTAGGACACTAGCACCGAGAAAAGATAGAAACATCAACCCAGAAGTTATATGTTTTCTAGAAGTTCGTAGCTTGTGGTGTGAAGAAGGAGATGATGATGATGATATGATTAGAGTGATTATATTAATTAATGTATTTTGTGTTGTAATAACAGAAATGTTATTGCTTTTGATTCTTAAAACAAAAATATTTTATCCTTATTTTGTTGCTGAATCACTGGAGTTTTGAATGTAAAATATTGTTTAATTTTACACCTTGGTGTCTCGAAATGCAGTGTTTTATGTTCCATATTAGCTTCATATACTTAAAGGATCGCTGTATAAGCGATACATATATAAAAAAATTGCACTACACAATATCAGAGGTTTTATCCAGGAAAATGAGTGTTTTGCCCCACTGTGCGCGCCGTTTATCAACCAGCGACTGGTAATTTATTAGCCATTGGCAAAAACCTACATTGAAAAAAAAATCAGGCATAGAAGTGACAACAAAACAGTTCTCTAATCTGATTTCATGGCAGCAGCAACCAAACATCTTAACCAGCAACAGAATATTCTGTTAGTTTATTACAGCTCTGTCTTGGGGACCATCCAAATATTGCTGAAGTTGTTCTGAAGACTGGACTGTACCGTATGTTCTGTATAATCTATTTACAGTATCTTCACAATTTTTAAACCAAATATTTGAAAAATCGCTCCATATATGGCGCGTTTATTTGTTTTCTAAATATGTCGCACTTTGCAAGCGTTTCATACTTCTTTAACACAAAAGTCTTATTTTTTTTATTAAACTGAACTTTTAATTACATTTTATTTATACATTACATTATTTTGTTCATAATTAATACGAATATAAACAGAGAAACCGAAGTTGTGTTCGTTAGAAATAGTTCTCATACAAAATATTATTAAACTGAGTGCGCACGAATGCAGTGCGTTGTCCCTTCAGTGTAGTTTTATATACGTTTTGTTTGCACGAGGCGGATGAATAGCCTGAAAGTAGAATTTTAATAGGGCTTCAGAAAAGTTGGAATTAATGGACTCTATGTCGAAGCGACAGTGAGCTCTGTTGTAGAAACTGCAGTGTACTGTTGCTATCACTATTTGAATTAGCAATATTTACATGGTTCCAACAAACAGTCTGATTACTGTCCATATATTAATAGTCTAGACGGGTTATGGGAATAGAAATTCAGAAATTCTCAGTGCAGCCAGTAAGAAACCTTTCGCAGTACCTAGTAGCTAGTCAGAAACAAGGTTCGTTCCAAAACTTTGCGCAGCCAATCGGTGCATGGGTGTGCTGACGTCAAAGAAACGGAAACTCCATTTCGCCTCTGTGTCTTTATTTACTCTGTTGCCACATATTGGAAGCTTTACTCATTAGTACGAAGTGTGTTTTATTTTCCTATTTAAACCTGCCGAGTATGCGTTTAGTAATTTATTTTGTAACAATTCAAACGCCAAGTAGGTGAACTTCGCTGGTACTGGTCATAAATGGGCGTGGAAAATCATTTCCCTGAATCCACCCCCCTTGCTGCGGGGAGAAGGCATTGGGATCAGGCGTTCGACATCCCGGAAACAGGCAGTTATGGAACGAAATAAAGTTAATACTCAAGGGGTAGGGAAAGGAGGATGGGGTTGAGACTGTTTATCATAAGCTGGAAAAGGCATGGAGGCAAATTAATTTTTTTTATTCAGAAGTAAGTGTGGTGGTGTGGTAGCGGTCCGGAAGAGAAGCTGGAA
>NQII01001618.1:346804-361528 GCA_002778355.1 Clitarchus hookeri
GGGGGGGAGGAGCAGTACCTAGGGCTGACCGGGTACCCCAGAGACACGGTTCGACGGACGTAGTCAGCGTACCCTCTAGAGCATCGTTCATCACTGTGTGGTACGCTGTTCTGAGGAAGTTGCGCTGCGAACGTAATTACTGTGGCGGGGCTCACCGCCGCGCTGCTTTCCTAATGTAACCCTGCCAAGGTTACTTATAATAAATTGGGAAAATTAATGTTATAAGTTTGGCACACCCCCGTCTTCAGTCGCCAAGGTCTGATAATTTTTTCTGTGATTTTAAAATTTTCAAAAAAAATTGTGATTATTTTTTTTTAACGGTAGATTTTGTTCGAAATGGTGGCCAAAGGTCAAGGTCACAAGATTTAATCCAAGGTCAAGGTCAAGGTTTCATGTTGTCATGGTTCCTGCTATTGTGAGCGATGCAGGTTAATTAAAAGAATAATCATTTATAAAAAGGGAATATTTTAAAGGCGATTAACGCTTATATGCTTCTTCAACATATTATTTGAATTTGAGTACACTTTTGTAATATTTTTAACCATTGTGTTTTAATTTCAAGTCATTTTCACTACACGAATCCTTTAAACGTAACAGCCGAATGTGAAAAAAAGTTACTATTTATTTTTACCAACTAAACGAAAAAGTTATTTTATTCTATATTTACATTTCATACGCTTATATACTATATACCTTTGGTAAGAAAGGACAAATTTTCTTTTATGAATAAAAATGGAATGCTTAAACGAAACAGGAAAGCAAATGTTCTGACTTAAATTTTTTTTGCCGGCGATGTAAAATAAATAAAAACGTTAAAAATCCTCAGAAGCCACGTCCTAATTGAAATGGGCTGTTGGCAATTGTACAACGGCGTGTTTATTTTGGAAAGAGACGCAACAGCTCGAGTGTTTTTGTGGTCGACAGCCGACATGCAGGGCCCACCGCCATTTTTAATCACCAGGTTTGTAGTGAATCGAAAGGTAACGTACACACGGTGTGGAAAGCAGGAAACCGATATCCGTAATCACACTGAGCGAAATTAATTACATCATTACAAAGCGAAGAGAAGCGGTTATTCGACCATTGTAACAGTATAGTGGGCTCCGTAATTCGATTTGTTAGAATATCGTTGGCAAACAAACTTAACTGTTACTCCTAGGTCGCAGTCGTGCGAATCTCTAAATAGTATATAACAAAGTCGCTTATCTACGTCTGTCTGTGTATTCGCTTAGTACGTCTAAACTACTTGATGGATTTTGATGCAGTTTTCAACATAATTTAGAGTATTTCTTGAGGAATGTTGACGTGTATAATAAATTTATATTTAATGTAAGAATAGTAGAGAAATGTCGAACCGTTTGTAATCAGGTCATAAAAAACAGCTTTTAGGGCGCTTACATGGCTTACGCTGACTAAACAGTAAGATATACATCAAATTAACGTACTACAGATTTGTAGCTCTGAAAAAGATCTACAGAAAATTCCGCAATATCATATATTTATCTTTTAAGGATGACCCACATAACCATTTTTGTCTTTCAATGTTTCGCTGTAAAAACTAAATTGTTACCGGGCGAAGCCAAGCCGGTTCGCTAGTAAAGACTAAAGATGACGTAGAATGATTATTCGTATTCTGCTCATGTACCCAACATTGACCTACCCCAAAGCAACACAACCATCTAAGTCACATGGTCGACAACGATGAACGTGTTTGTTTATATCTTAATTTCTAAACGGCAAGCACTATTATATTAATAAAGTACTTTTAGCAATTTGGATTTAATCAAGCTCCATAAAAAATTTGTTAGATAAAGTATAAAACATCTTAAAACACTAGTTTATTAAACAGTATTCTTACCTTAAATGCAATTCACGCCGTTTTTGCTAGTCGTGTTGTGTTACGAACTGGCTTTTAAGCCATTCGTACGTGAAAGTTGCTGGGGGCGTAAGCTCAAAATAATGATTCACGATTCGGTAGAGCACAACAGTATAAGATGAGTTTTATTAACAGAACGATTATACAGTACTATTTAAATGACTATTGATCGGGGGAGCTTTAAATTGAATACCAAGATGCTAGTTAATTTATCTTAAATGTTATTCGGTGACACCATTACTATTACTGTCTAATTGGAAAGTCATCACCTTGTTAATGTTGCCGGAGTCTGATTCTACGAGACGGTTAACGACGGCCGGATACACCCATCTTCAGTGGTCTTCTCTCTGCTCGGGTCGACGACAAAAGACGCTGCTCCCGGTGTTATGCTGGCCTATATCAGGCACGTTGTTTAATATATTTCGGCCCCGTTTACTGACCGGTAAAGGGGATTTCTGCAACTGTCTTCGCAAGGTGGTGTTGCAATAAAGCTCTTTTCCTGGTTTAATGTTTGAAGGTGTGATTAGGCAGGCCGCTCAGCTAAGGCCTGATCACACCATTCCATAACAGTTGGCAGAAAAGTTGTTCAAATTTGCGAGATCGGTTTACCTCATCTTTAGTCTATGCGTCCGATAAGAGGTATTCGTAACCACCAGTAGATGCCGGAAGACCCTGGGTAACAGAAGTCGTTATATGAATGGCAAAAGCTAAGAGTTGCTATAGAATTTTGTGCTTGGTTCTTAGTATTTTGTACACACTTGGAATGTTGCAACAAGCTATTTCATGACGGATTTAATTCCGTAAGGTATAAGTGTATACAAAGGAATTTTGCAAAATAAAATCATTATTTTGGAAGTCATGTCGTAATATTGTCCCACTTCAAATAAGTTGCTGAAGACAGCTGTTCAAAAGGCTTCTGCCAAAAATACACTGTCTTTCGAAGTTTACGTTGCTACGTAGGTGATATGAAATACTGATACCTGCAAAAAAAAAAAACATCAAGCAAGTGTAACATAAAATATTAATTCTACCCCCCCCCTTTTCCAAAGTATACAAAATGTTAATATTCCTCAAAGCGCGAGAAAACTGGAAATACTACAGACAACTTACATTTGCTCGTTATCATTGTTGGCATGTCTCATAAACAATCTTCCAGAAGATAATTTAAACTATTGAGATATTTCGTATATTTACTTGAGTAAATGCGAGTGAAGAGATTTTGGTGGCTCTTAACAGAGAGGTTTATAGAGTCAAATATTTAGGTGACATCTATTATATAATACAACAGGAAAAATAACGGTTTACGCATGAAATGAATTACCCAATTTGCAGTATAGCTCACTACAAGCTCTAGTGAATTAAACCAATATACCCTATCTGTATCACCAGGGCCGTCCTTAGAGCTGCGCGACTAGTGCAGCCACGCAGGGTCTCACGCCTAGGATAACCTCGTGCCCGGAAAAAAAAATATAATTTTTATTTAATAAAAATATTTCAATATTTTGCATTCGTTTGGTTGTGAGTTATATATTCCAAGAAAAAATTTATATATTTATAATTGTTTATTTATAAAAGGTAAAATTTTTTATCAATAAAATGTTAGGCGCGGGGCGCGGGCGCTTGAGAGCAGAGCACATTGTTGGAAAGGTGAAGGCATTGTGGGAAGGCGGGATGGGATTAACTAGTTTGTAAGGGAAGGACCTCGCCAAAGTTCTTGCAGTTGGCCTCGCTCTCTGATGGGACGGCGCTGTGCGTCGCAGGACATATTGTTACATGGACGCCTGAGGGGCGTACCTGAGTTCACGAGGGATGGAGGTCTTAATAAAAATAGAAGAAGTTAACTTGGTTTTAATTTATTCGCACTGCTATTATTTACAGCATTAATCCAGCTTCACTATTACTCTCTTTATTTCTCAGTGAGGGCAATATTTAATGTCTATTTTAACTCTAATTACCTTCTTAATATCTCTGTTTGGTTATAGTCGATGAACTCATACTCATCATTGACGCACTTTCAGTATGTCTGTTTCCATCATTTGTAATGTCTTTTACTCTCTCATATAGTCCTAAAGTCCAGCCTGCCAGTTACAATCATCACTGCAGTGATGTTCGCAGTCACCGATTTTCCTCCTGCTGGTCACTTTCCTCGCCGCGCACTTCTCTTCTCGCTCGTCGTCTTTCGCTCGATGTCGCAGTTATTCAGTCAGGAAAATATGGTTTATTTTGTATACGAAAAAAGAATATTTATGTTTTCTAAAATATGTGGTTTGAATGTTGTAACAGTCAGGTAAAATAATCTTTTTTTTTCTAATCAAAATTAAGTGTATTTTCAGCTTCGATGATTCAAAAAGCACATTTGTAAAGAAAACCTACACAAAGCAGGGTAATCATAATTAAATATATGTTTTTATGTAAGAAAATGTTTGTACTAATGTTTGCAAATACTGTTGATTCTTTATTTTATGTGCAGCCATATTTCAGCCAATATATTTTATTCTTTTTATGACTGAACTTGACCTACAAATATTAAATCAATCATTAAAAAAAATATTTGCAAACATTAGTACGATAATTTTTTTTCACATAAAACCATATATTTTATTGTGATTGTCCAACTTTACACAGGTATTCTTACAAAATGTGCTTTCTAAAGCATCCTAAATGTAATTATTCTTCAGTTTTTTAAGATAAAATAGAAGATTAATTATTGGATCAAATTTTAAAAGTCACGCAGTGACGAAATAGTTGACAACGTTACAAAATATAAAAATTATTTATTCATATACAACATGAATCGTACATCTCTGATAATTTTGGCAATCATACTACTTTTTTTTCACGAATTCTGCATAATGTACAGTCGAGTGCAGTGCTCAAAGGAAAGCCGTCCTACTTCTACCGTAATATATTTACACAATGAAATAATTGTGACACAGACAACTGTTAATAGGTGCTAATGATCAGAACTGTTTTTTTTTGCTTCCAGTGAATATGGGTGGTTTTTACTCATTGCATAAGTTAACCTTTGGTGAAAATGACGGTACGTATCAGTGAATTACACACGATATGTATCGGTTAATTTTAACTGCTTTCTTGGTTACCTCGGTTGCTGTATTTTTATCAGAAAGTGAAATTTTTCGATTCAAAATAATTAGTGATTTTCCGCTGATTCTCAGTAGAGTCATCTTTACCGATTTGTGTTGTTGGAATTGATTGTGAATCAGTGATATTTTGCTGATTCAGGTTAAGAGTATAAGCATTAATAAGCGTATTACCGTTAATTCGTAACTGTTATAGTAAATTACGTCTAAATATAATAACAATACTTGTATAAGATGTTTCTGACACATTTTATAAATAATTTGTTTATTGTTGTGGGCTTGGGACACATTTTATTACACTAGTTATCTTTCGTGGGCGCTCAATACTTATGCCTTTGTTTGATACTACTGAGTAATTTTCGCATGTAATACTGCAGATATTACAATTCTTCGCTAACAAGTATATGAAAGAAATCCTCGAAAAGGGCGCGGCTGAGGCAATAACAAAACTGTACTTCTATTGCTAAAAATATTAAATCATTTAATGGCAGCAAGGATTTTGACAGTTGTTTAGAAATCTCTAAACTTGCACACAATCCAGTCACTTAGCTTCCCGTTTTAAACACTGTTCTTATTATTAACTAGTAATTAGTGGTTCAACGCCAACTTGAGTGGAGTGTAGAAATCACTACTGAATCCAATAGTTGTGTTGTGTTTTCGACTTATTTTTTCGTGAGGAAGTTGTCTGTGTGATTCATTTACTTCCAGTGGCGTTATATAAAATAATCTGGTATGAGAAAAGTGACGAATAAAACAACACACATTCTCATACATGCATATATACATTTTTCGATATTTTTCAAAAGTTTAAAATTTAAGTGTGCTGTTTGGAGAAAGTCTGACACTTTCTATCCGAGAACGATTCGGTGCGAAGCCAACAGTAATCAGGCAACGTCGTCTTGATAACTTCTGTATAGTCTATAACCGTGCGACGATAAACACAAAATTACATGTTTTTTTGCTAATTTTTACGTAAGAATAAACTGTTTTGTGGCAGGTACTACAAAATAGTACCTGAAAGCAGACATTAAAGTTGTCATCCATTCTACAGGTGTAAGCAGTGTGTTAATATAAATATTCATTTACCGCATCATAATCACGCAAATGGCGTAAATGGTGTTGACCATTAGAAAACTACAACAAAATGAGAACCTAACTATGCAGATACTTTTGCCATTGGAAACTTACGCGTCATACTTGCTCGTTCCTTGTTGCTTCCGCAAAGTGGTAAATTTTGTTAAAATGTTGAAAAGTTTATTTCATGGGGTACACGAAAGTAATTACAAATGGGAATATAGTCTCTTTACAATAGAATAAGCAGGAGTAGGTCCAAATGGTTATTAGATCCCATCTGTGAAGTATATTGTTAAGGACCCTGCGTACCCGTCGCAAGAACTGTGTTTTTAGAAATACATTACGGGACCTTTTTAAGCTGTTCCCCCGCGAAAAGAAAAAAAAAAAGCACGCCAGACGACTAGAAAAGATATATTTATAAATCGCTCTAGTATTATGACCTTTACATTTGAATTTTCCAACTGCATTTTAAAATTGTTTTTGAAATCATGCTTTTCAAATATATGCAAAATTAGTGACGCGACAACACTATAAAGTGCTTCAGGATTTACGCCAATGAAATAATACTTCCGCACAAAGTCACTTGGTTTCACGTTGTACGACAAAATTTTGTTTGTCTAAGAATTGCACATTATGCAAAGAGGAAATCTGCTGAGGGTACCTTATCCCTGTTCTTTAAAAATTCAAAATAGCTTCACATAGTGGAGCGTCTTAAATGTTTTTCCTTTGTCGTGATGTTAAAAAAAAATTGCTGGACACCTTTTTCAAATAATGTGAATATTTTGTCTAGACACCTCCGTTTTCTAAAACCACGAGGAACCGCGGAGTCACGGCCCAAGACTTTGGCTAAAAAACACCGACATAAAAAATGAGGAGACGATAACGCAGAGTTCAAAGCAATACATATATTTCATATATACGCGGAGTCCTTTCAACATCTCGCTGGCCTTTTCTTTTTTATATCCGACGGGTATAAAGTACCCTTGCACGGATATGAAGCAGTTTACGTCTTTCCCAATATGTCGGCGTCCCTTCAAAGGGAACATAGTTCCATTCAATAAAATAATCTGTGTTTTATTTTGGGTTTGAAATGTTATTCGAAGTGGGAAGGTTTGATCAAATATAATGTTTTATATTCTTGTACAACAGCTATATGCGGAGTGAAAAAAATGGAAAGAGTTTTTCGTTTCTTCAGTTTTTTCATTCGAGTTTTTCTTTTCCATGTAAAGATCATTTCACAGCTTACAAAAAAGTGCGTATATAGTAACCAGTAAAGTCCCGAATCAGTTTAATAGTCTAAGGCCGGTATTCCAGAACGTTCAGTTTGGCATTACATACGTGCTACCATCACGGCCGATTGAAAAACCATGACTAATCTTTAACTCGCGGAACGTATTTCTGAGCGTGTTTTATCTATGTCCTGAGATGGTATCGGATGTGCAGCGGTTTATTATTCGCCGCCTCGTGCGGGGATATAAACAAATTAAAGCGACACAGAAGTGTTTATTCACTATAGATTTTGCAAAAATTAATACCTGCACGGTTTATTTATTACGTTATATGTAGGACTTGACATACTGTGCATAGAGTAATGAAAACTAATAATGGTTATTATTGTCTGACGTGATATATTTATTTCGTTCTTTATTGTATGACAACTTATGGGACATAATATGGCATGTTTCGTGTTTGTAATGTGGAAATTAAATACGTACATTTTAAATGGCGCATTTTAACAGCAAAATCGCAGCTTTTTGCGGTCCTGCAAATCAGAACCGTATTGTATTCAATAGTATTGTCGAAGCAGGTGTCAAGGGATAAAATAGCACGTCGATGAAGCTCATAACCACAATGTGAAAATACTGACCAATAAAAGTTTGTTACCTACCCTTGTGTCACGAAAATTTTTGTATTGATATAAGTGCAGTATTAAATATTCCCAGAAATACACATTTCATACAATTTGTACTGCGTACGTTAGTTTTATTGTAGTATTATTTAATGTGTTTTACTGGCTGGAATTCAGCATTTTTGCAAACGTGGCAGCCGTGGCAAACGTTGAAATCACAGACACGCTAAGGCAAATTCAAACCTGCAATGAAACGTTACAAAGTTGTGATATTCACATACATATGTGTATGTGAATATCACTGACTGCAGTCGAAACAGCTGTTCACGGATGTAAACGTCGTTACTGAAGTTTCCTCTATCACGTATAAAATCAAAGGCTGCACCATAGGTCAACGCCATTTTGTACGCACGAACATCACTTTTGCAATCGACACGAAACACGCTGAAAAGACGAAACATTACAAAAATCAACTTTTTTAACTCATGCAAATAGTTAAAAATACAACACATGCTATATTATTTATAACGTAATTTTGAGTTTGACACGGGGTAGAAGGCACTCCTAACACCCAGCGTCAACAATCAACAAGCCATGTCGTCAGTCGTGCCAGCGCAACGTCCTAACTCGCCCTGCCACTCACGATATGGTTTTTCCGTTGTAGCAGGCGGGCTCACAAAACTTTGCGCACACATTGCACTATTTTCTTTTGCATTGTAAGGTCTTCAAATAAAAAGAGAGAAACGCAAAATGCCTTTCGAAAGTGACTTGTGGTTTTTGTTGAATACATTCTGAGAGATATAATTATTACCAATAAAAGATCCCTTTTGTCAATAATCGCAATTATACCGTACTGTTAACCACCCATGGTTAAGTATTGTAAAACTTAGCGCAGTTATTAAAATAAATAGACTTCATTTAACATTATCCGCGTGAAAATACGAAAGTTCTAGCTAATTTTAACACCTTAAAAAGGTTTCCAACTGTCGTGATTCGAACTTGAAATATGTACTTGTTAGTCGGACACGCTACCAGATACTCTAACACGATACATATCTAGAGAGGCTGAATAAATGGTATATGTATATTATTTCACATATTATGTGTTTGCGTTGTTTATAATGATGGAAGTTTTTAAAACATGTCGTACATATGAGACAGTATTCTTGCCGGCTTAAGCTCTTGTTTGCAAAACAATTAAATTGTGCTGGTTTCCTAATTTTTAGATAAATAATTAACATCGTGACTTATAATGGTTTGGACGCGTCATATTGCTGGATGTTTGTCACGCTACTGGCTCCGGCGAAACGATAATGCGTCATGTGCATGCGTGGGTTTTGTTTGCACCAAGGATAAATCACCAAAATCGGAGCCCTAAGATTAAGGCTTCGGCCGTGGCTGAACTAAAGCCTCAGCTACCATTAGAACGTTCTGAAATACTGANGCCTCAGCTACCATTAGAACGTTCTGGAATACTGACGAGGCCTGCGTATGACTCGAGCTGTACCAAAACCCTTATAAAACGTTCTGGAATACCGGCCTTGGTGTTGCAATCGTATAATGCTTTGGTTTGCGCTGTAGTTTTGTCGAGCCAGCTTCTCTCAGCCAGTTAACAACAACGTGGCGTGTGCTCGGTCTTACCAATATAGACCATTAATAAACGCAAGGTTTAGAAACTTTAGCAAACCAGATTCCTCACAAGGAAGATGCTAGTAACAGAATGCACTGATCCCTCCCAACAACGGTCGTACGCACCTAGCCTTCTTGTGCAACGCGAGGTTTTATAACAAGTAGTGGGGTAGTGGACGCGGGGTTTTATAACAAGTAGTGGGGTAGTGGACGCGGGGTTTTATAACAAGTAGTGGGGTAGTGGACGCGGGGTTTTATAACAAGTAGTGGGGTAGTGGACGCGGGGTTTTATAACAAGTAGTGGGGTAGTGGACGCGGGGTTTTATAACAAGTAGTGGGGTAGTGGACGCGGGGTTTTATAACAAGTAGTGGGGTAGTGGACGCGGGGTATTTATAACAAGCTACAGATTTTCGCAGTTACAAATATTTAAATAGAAAAGTCTTTTTTTTAAAATATAAATTTTTAAATTTTGTTGAATTTTGTGTAAAATACGCAACGTAGCCAGCTTCAAACATCCTTATCGAATAATGACAACAAGATTAACCTCTATGGCCTGAAGACCAACACGGAACACAATGTCGACCAGAATGCAATAAATTGATTGTAATCAGTTTTTATTATACTAAATGCATTTATCGGTACGTCACTAAAAAAACGTCCTTAAGTTGCTTTTATTTAGAAATAAATGTGCCGGGAAACTAATAAGTCAAAGCTAAATTCATGTTACCGTACTTCTCAGAATGTTAACGCATCCTCGTTGTTATTACAATGTTTGAGTTTTTACTGATAGGATGTTCTACCGTCCGTTACTGACATTAGGCCTCCAAACTTTAATATTGAGAGATTAAAATTTATCGCAAAGCTGCATTTGTNTGATATAAGTGCAGTATTAAATATTCCCAGAAATACACATTTCATACAATTTGTACTGCATACGTTAGTTTTATTTTTGTATTGATATAAGTGCAGTATTAAATATTCCCAGAAATACACATTTCATACAATTTGTACTGCATACGTTAGTTTTATTTTTGTATTGATATAAGTGCAGTATTAAATATTCCCAGAAATACACATTTCATACAATTTGTACTGCATACGTTAGTTTTATTGTAGTATTATTTCATGTATTTTACTGGCTGGAATTCAGCATTTTTGCAAACGTGGCAGCCGTGGCAAACGTTGAAATCACAGACACGCTAAGGCAAATTCAAACCTGCAATGAAACGTTACAAAGTTGTGATATTCACATACATATGTGTCCTTTAAAAATGACTGCAGTCGAAACAGCTGTTCACGGATGTAAACGTTGTTACTGAAGTTTCCTCTATCATGTATAAAATCAAAGGCTGCACCATAGGTCAACGCCATTTTGTACGCACGAACATCACTTTTGCAATCGACACGACACACGCTGAAAAGTTGAAACATTACAAAAATCAACTTTTTTAACTCATGCAAATAGTTAAAAATACAACACATGCTATATTATTTATAACGTAATTTTGAGTTTGACACGGGGTAGAAGGCACTCCTAACACCCAGCGTCAACAATCAACAAGCCATGTCGTCAGTCGTGCCAGCGCAACGTCCTAACTCGCCCTGCCACTCAGGATGTGGTTTTTCCGTTGTAGCAGGCGGGCTCACAAAACTTTGCGCACACATTGTACTATTTTCTTTTGCATTGTAAGGTCTTCAAATAAAAAGAGAGAAACGCAAAATGCCTTTCGAAAGTGACTTGTGGTTTTTGTTGAATACATTCTGAGAGATATAATTATTACCAATAAAAGATCCCTTTTGTCAATAATCGCAATTATACCGTACTGTTAACCACCCATTGTTAAGTGTTGTAAAACTTAGCGCAGTTATTAAAATAAATAGACTTCATTTAACATTATCCGCGTGAAAATACGAAAGTTCTAGCTAATTTTAACACCTTAAAAAGGTTTCCAACTGTCGTGATTCGAACTTGAAATATGTACTTATTAGTCGGACACGCTACCAGATACTCTAACACGATGCATATCTAGAGAGGCTGAATAAATGTTATATGTATATTATTTCACATATTATGTGTTTGCGTTGTTTATAATGATGGAAGTTTTTAAAACATGTCGTACATATGAGACAGTATTCTTGCCGGCTTAAGCTCTTGTTTGCAAAACAATTAAATTGTGCTGGTTTCCTAATTTTTAGATAAATAATTAATATCGTGACTTATAATGGTTTGGACGCGTCATATTGCTGGATGTTTGTCACGCTACTGGCTCCGGCGAAATGATAATGCGTTCTGTGCATGCGTGGGTTTTGTTTGCACCAAGGATAAATCACCAAAATCGGAGCCCTAAGATTAAGGCTTTGGCCGTGGCTGAACTAAAGCCTCAGCTACCATTAGAACGTTCTGGAATACTTACGAGGCCTGCGTATGACTCGAGCTGTACCAAAACCCTTATAAAACGTTCTGGAATACCGGCCTTGGTGTTGCAATCGTATAATGTTTTGGTTTGCGCTGTAGTTTTGTCGAGCCAGCTTCTCTCAGCCAGTTAACAACAACGTGGCGTGTGCTCGGTCTTACCAATATAGACCATTAATAAACGCAAGATTTAGAAACTTTAGCAAACCAGATTCCTCACAAGGAAGATGCTAGTAACAGAATGCACTGATCCCTCCCAACAACGGTCATACGCTCCTAGCCTTCTTGTGCAACGCGAGGTTTTATAACAAGTAGTGGGGTAGTGGACGCGGGGTTTTATAACAAGCTACAGATTTTCGCAGTTACAAATATTTAAATAGAAAAGTCTTTTTTAAAAATATGAATTTTTAAATTTTGTTGAATTTTGTGTAAAATACGCAACGTAGCCAGCTTCAAACATCCTTATCGAATAATGACAACAAGATTAACCTCTATGGCCTGAAGACCAACACGTAACACAATGTCGACCAGAATGCAATAAATTGATTGTAATCAATTTTTATTATACTAAATGCATTTATCGGTACGTCACTAAAAAAACGTCCTTAAGTTGCTTTTATTTAGAAATAAATGTGCCGCGAAACTAATAAGTCAAAGCTAAATTCATGTTACCGTACTTCTCAGAATGTTAACGTATCCTCGTTGTTATTACAATGTTTGAGTTTTTACTGATAGGATGTACTACCGTCCGTTACTGACATTAGGCCTCCAAACTTTAATATTGAGAGATTAAAATTTATCGCAAAGCTGCATTTGTNCTACCGTCCGTTACTGACATTAGGCCTCCAAACTTTAATATTGAGAGATTAAAATTTATCGCAAAGCTGCATTTGTATTTTGAGACTGAAAGTTGAGTGTCGCTATAAATTTAGGTAGAGGGTCTTCTGAGTTTTCTTTGGGAATACGACCATGACGATAAACCGCTGTATGACTCATGATATTTCGTTTGCGTTCCAGCAGTTTCTGTTATGCCCTTTTTTTTTTTTTTTTAAAGTAATATATCCAGTTCCCAGACAGTCTTGTCTCTCTCTTCTTCTTTGGTTCTTGACGTCGTCTCCCTTGCATTACAGCACAAGAAACGAAACTCATGTCTCTGGTAAATTACAAACATTCTTGATGTCGGAAACGTAATTAAACTGACTGGTCGCTGCAAAACCACGGCACGAAAGGGGCCCTATTTTAAGTTTTCCTTCCTCAAGCATATTAGAGGGGCCACGATGGTGTAGTGGTTAGAATACTAGCCTTCCACCAAGGCGAACCAGGCTAGATTCCCGGCGGGTTCGCCTCCAGATTTTGACATGTGGGAATCGTGCCGAACGAAGCCACTGGTCGGCGTGTTTTCTCAGGGATCTTCCCTTGCATTTTGGCACCGCTCCATGCTCACTTCGCTTCACCCTCATCGGCTCTCAAGACCTCGATGTTAAGAGCCGCCCAAATTTCTTCACTCACTCACTCAGCATATTCGACGATTTATTTTAACGATTTTATGCACTGATCTACGGCATGAAAATAATAACTTGAAACTGTTAATAAAGGACGAACTCTCGATTGTGAATCTCTTTAGAAGAGGTCCTCAAATCTAATGTTGACATGGAAAAAAATATCTGGTGTCCAAAAAATTTTAAGATGTAACACAACAAAAGTTACTTNTCAAATCTAATGTTGACATGGAAAAAAATATCTGGTGTCCAAAAAATTTTAAGATGTAACACAACAAAAGTTACTTTTGGCTGACAAACTTCTTTTTATGCTGATTTGATGAAAAAATTTGAAAGATAAATTGCTTACTTTTTGTTTAAGATATAAATGTTTTCTTTTGGTAGCACACTAAGGGGAAAGGCGAGAGGACGTTCTGATGAGGGTAAACTCTTAATCATTTGATTACCAACTCGGTATCCTAAATAATGAGCACTGTCCTAGACTGGGTATAACCCATCCCTGTCCTCTATAACCTATACAGCTTCAGTAGAGTATAAGTCATATATTCTACCTTATTCCCTTCTACAAAGGCCTCCTCGTAACGCAACGAGGTGCTGAAGCCTCGGAAGGGACAGGCACACCTCTAGTAGCTCCATCGAGTCTTTAAAGGGGAAACGTCATTGCACTCTGCACTTTACAACAACTGTAACAACTGTAACAACAACAGTGTGACACATTTATTAGTTCCTTCTAGTCTTCTACGCGAAGAATGGGGAAAGAAGTCGGCCATTGCACATAGCAACCAGACAATTTCACGGGGAGAAGAAATTCGTAAGCGGGGAAAAGCATATTGTCCGAGGACTTCACTCGAAAACAATTAATAGCAGACTTATGGAAATACTCAAAATGCTCTTTGACTATTGTCAACCCGAGATGATAATTTTAAGTTCATAAAGGATATGCTTAGCTCTTTCATGTTGTTTTTAAGCAACAGTGTAAATGTTGCACAGGAAGGCCGGTGCTGTACTTTGTAAGGGCTCAGTGCCCAATGATCTTCCGTTGCGGTAACTGATTCGCAAACCGAGCTACTGCGCTACGTCAACACTCGTCCATGCCACTCACCGCCGAACGCAAAGCCTACTGTTTATTGGTTGTGGCAATGAAGAAAGTTCTTTGCCAACTTAAGTACAGCACGAATAAAAAAACGTGTCATTTGTAACACCAGAAAAAAATATATTTATGTGAGAACGAAAGAGTTAATTTAATTGCAAATTCTAAACCACTTTTCAATATCAACATCAA
>NQII01001618.1:361716-381712 GCA_002778355.1 Clitarchus hookeri
CACACTGAATTTGTTATATAATTTTCACCTTTTTTACCTGCACTGCAGACGAATTTGGCGGGTGCCTTGGGCGTGTCGGTTCCCACTAATAGCTATCTTCGCCACTGCAGCGCTAAAATAAAGTACGAAATTTCAATTAATGCACTACAACTAGGTCACGCTACCATCCGTACTGGTGCACATCCTTCGAGTTTCGCGTGCAGAAAGCAACATTCAGTGACAAGCCCCCAAGGCACTGCTTCAACATTTTTAGACCTCTTCCTGTAGAAGCGTTAAACAAAGCAGGTCAGAATTTCACAGAAATAGTATAAAGTAAAGGATACCTGCAAAAGGAAACAATTAAGTAGTAAAGGGTTTTACGAATCCCTTAGTTTCTACATTTTGATCCCGTATACGTTTGTTATGTTAGAAATACAAACGCCAACATGGAAAAACCCAGAAAGAGTAACACTACAAAATAATTTTTACGGTCTGTAAAAGCGGTAGTTTAACATGTACGGAGAATTCCTGTGAAGTAATTCCCGGCTCCATAAAATTGTAGATTGCAGTGCAGCGGAATAAAAAAATCGAAAGTACCATTCCAGTAGAAATGTGTGGAATTTTAATTTTTAGGATTGTCTGTTTCTGGGATGGGCAAATTTTTTTTCCGAGCGGCAACAACAAACGCAAATACGCAGCTGTACAAAAAATACGCACAGAAGCTTTTCAATCAAAGTTGAGCTTCTTAAGCTATCCAAAGCTCACCGGATCAACGCATTTCTCTCAGTTGAGATTCTAATTTTCGCAGTACATATTACTGTCAGACGATATGTCTGCTATATAGCACGCTCGGCTCAGTGCAAATAGGAAGAGAGACATTAGAAAGGTAACTTTGGTAACTCCTTATTTCGCTTGCAAGGATGAAAAAGAAAAATACTTTACAAATGTGTAGCGTCTATTTAATACTGTTTACAGAACCACTGTTGATACTGACAGTTAATCCACTTTTAAACAATTATATTAACAAAAAAAAAGTAATAAACTTGACGCTATTACGAATTTCGCGATTTATTCTCCGTCTCTGAAAATTTCAGTTTCTAGCCAAAATGATTTAAAATATAAATATTCGCTAGCACGTTTAATTCAAAGTTAAAGTTTTAGAATATATTTTCTGGCAATCGAGAAAAAAATAGATAGTACAAATTACTCCACAATCCCGGAAGTCTTCACAGGATGTATTTAAGTGGTCTAGGACTAATTCACAGCAAACATAATATTTATGAAATTCCAAAAATAATGGAATCTGCAACTACATAGGCTATATTTAAAAGCAAACACTGACCACGATTTTTGTATTAACATTAGCAGCGAATTATGTCAAGTACCTCTGCGCCCTAACGTGTAATGTTTGCTTCGTCCTTTGGAGTCATGTCCCGAGTGATTAATTACACGCTTTATGTGGTTAAAAATACATTATCGAACTGGTGACATACATTAGCACTGCTGATTTAAGATACAGTTTCTTCTAAACACATATTTAATTAAAAATTTTTTTTACGATTATTTGACTNCATTAAAATTTTTTTTTACGATTATTTGACTGTTATTCTTTTTAAGAAACTTAAATGAACTAAGTAGTGTTAGGACCTTCTTGTTTTACGTTTGTTTATATAAAAGCGTTAATAAACATTTTTATTGACAATAATGAAAGGATAATATAACCCACAAGAAAGCCATGTTTACATGGTACATCTTCTAATGGAATACTTTGCGCTGCAAAATACAAACTTTATATTTCATTGATCTCGTTTACCTTTGTGAAGAGTAAATGAATAGTGAAGATATTTGGGCGGCTCTTAACAGCGAGGTCTTGAGAGCCGATGAGGGCGATTGAGGTGAGTATGGAGCGGTGATGGAATGAAAGGGCGGGGGGAAACTGGAGATCCCCGAGAAAACCCGCCAACCTGCGGCATCGTCCGGCATGATTCCCTCTTGCGAAAATCCGGGGGTTGAACTCGGCTCGCCTTTGTGGGAGGCGAGCGGGATAACCGCTCAGTCACCGCGGCCTCCTGTTTACTTTTGTATCGAGTAGTTTTAGTTTTCTGTATCATATCAAATTATCAGCTGGCATCTGATACGTAACTACGTGTACCGTTCTTCAACGTTTAATTATTCTTTTTAAATACACGTTCTTGAGGTAATTTCATTAGTGAGAACCTATCCTCGCAACATGTTTAATCGAGCTTTACTTAATTTGCAATTTTTCGCATATACGTAATTCAGTGTTTGCCATATTTATCGCCGTATTTTGACATCAGCAGTTGTTTAATAGTTCCAAATATTTTTTAAAAGAAAACCTGTAGGATTTTTTTTACGAGAGTGAATCAATAAGTATGTTTCCTGCGGCATTAGATCCTTGCCTGTTAGAGAAATTGAAATGTTTCACGCCGTATACTCAGATGTGTTACGCTGTTCGCGATAATGCCAGACATCATATTGCACGGACAAAACAATAACTGCAGCAGCACTTTCAGTGGAAACACTATGGAGTATTCTCCTAACAGTTCCGATTTTATACCATCCGATTTCCACTGCTTAAACCAGAAATTCACATCTCGGCGGAAGGCGATTTCAGAATTATGTCATTATTCAGGATACTGTACGAGATTGATTGGAACGCTAAGGTACTGCATTAAATACATAGGAGATATTCAAACTTGTTGCACTCTGAGAAAGGTGTATAAATGGCCTAGAGAACTCTGTTTAAGAGCAGAACATGTGCGCCGTTCAACATTTGAAATGCCATTCATGCTTGTACTAAACCTTCAACACGTAACTCTGCATAGCAAATATTTTATTGATCCGCAATCGTATACGACTGAAATTCGACATATTTTGTTTAGGCAGCCACCGTAGTCAAGGCCGCCAACTCCAAGAGGTTCTGGATTAGGTCTCTGGTGTGTGATTTATTTTGTACTAAAGTGCACATTATTTTAACTTGTACGCCACCGCCACTCCACCCCTTCCTCTCGCCATTATTTTCCGGGAATAAAACTGGATGAGGTAATATGACAAAATATAATTATGAACAGTAACTCTATGGGTCAGTATAGTTGGCATTCTGTTGGGGAATTTTTTTTTACTCACTGGTGTGTGGTGTGTGTATGACCATAGACTCAATATGAGGTAGACCAATTTTCGTCTTCTGCCCGTGTATCCAGTACTGACCCACCCACCGCCAGTACAATTGTCACAGTTACACGGTAGACAGTGACTACACTCCATTTATGGTTACTTCTAACTTTCCTGAAGCACTGCTAAAGTTCTACATCCTGGNACGGTAGACAGTGACTACACTCCATTTATGGTTACTTCTAACTTTCCTGAAGCACTGCTAAAGTTCTACATCCTGCATATTCCTCCGCCTAATGCAAACAAAGCTTAGAAAATTACACCAGAAGGCCAACGCACCGCATTCGTGCGCTCTTAGTGCAGTAATATTTTGCACAAGAACTATTTCTTACTAGGCACTACCAAGACACCTTTTTTCTCCCTGTTTTATTCATATTAATATATAAATGAAATNACGGTAGACAGTGACTACACTCCATTTATGGTTACTTCTAACTTTCCTGAAGCACTGCTAAAGTTCTACATCCTGGATATTCCTCCGCCTAATGCAAACAAAGCTTAGAAAATTACACCAGAAGGCCAACGCACCGCATTCGTGCGCTCTTAGTGCAGTAATATTTTGCACCAGAACTATTTCTTACTAGGCACTACCAAGACACCTTTTTTCTCCCTGTTTTATTCATATTAATATATAAATGAAATATTAAAATTTATTGATAAAATAAAAGTAAGAGTTCNTATTAAAATTTATTGATAAAATAAAAGTAAGAGTTCAATTTAACTAACAATAAGGTAATTTATTATAACAAAAGTATAAAACGTTTGTGATATATGGCACATTTAAGAAACGACCACACGCGTAATACACGGGGTGTTTTTCAAAGGTATGATTCAAAAAGTGTGCAAAAACCACGACTAGACTATAACGTGTGGGCTTCCATTGAAATTTTCAGAATGATTGTACTTACATATGAAATAACTTTCTTATATATACCGTGTTATAATTTGAAATCCTATCCACTTTGTTTACGATAGTGCTGTTTGGTAGGAAAGCAGTCGAGTGTTGGGACGCGGAGCGTGACAAAGGCGCAGCTCGCCTGCGCACTCTACCATATTTTCTTTCCGCGGGTGTGACGTGAGTGATGAAGTGTTGACTGTCACCGGNTAAATGGTTTTATGCTGACAAATTTCAAAAAGTGATCTTTTCATTATAAGTTATGTACGTCACGTCGTTAAAAACTTACGTCTGTGATTAAACACCAATGCAATGAAAAAATTTTATTATATAAATACATCTGTAACCAAATTAAATATATTTTATTAATTTTTTATCAGTGAACTTTTACGTACTATATTTTCTACCCATTGAACTGTAAAATATAATTTATTTTGAAAGAATAATACACACAAATGGTTTTTTCCCCCCTAAATTCATGTTTAAACGTTTACATGACAATTTGCTATTACACCCAATCTTAATGAGTTTCGTTACATTAAAAGAATGTAAAACTCTCAGTTTTAAATAAAAATTTTCCTTTTAACGTAAGTGCCAGTTTTCATGCAATATGGTGTGTTCTGAAATACACGCCCACGGATAAAGATGGAGGCGAAACAGTCACTGACAAAATTCGTTCATACATTTTACTTGCACAATTTGGCAATACTGTATAACGGATTAGAAGGTTTGCCGAACATAAATTACGGTTATAGTACCATATCTATTGTTCGATCGTAGCTCAGTGTGTTTAAAGTGTAGCTGCATTACGTAAACGACCAGATTTGAAATATTTTTAAAATTTGTGTTGTTGTTAACAATTATGTTGATTTCATCTAATTGTCTATCATTTGTAAGGTAGTTTAGTTATGAATTCTATCATTCTGTAATATAGTACGACTTACCGAGTACACTTGCTTGTATCTGTATACGCTAGTATGCTTGTCTATAATTTGGCGTGGATCCGTACATTTAATTCACAGAGCAATTTCAACCTTCACGAAAGGAAAAGAGCTCTTAAAGCGACCCTTACTTGAATTTCAAAATGTCTCGTCCCACTTACACGTAACTGACTGAACAGGAGAGAAAATATGTTACGTATCGCTTGCTACCGCAGGACGTGAATCAATGAACCCGTAGTTCTACTGATGGAAATTGTGAAGCGAAATTTAACGTAATAGCACAGAGTTGGCGTTGAAGTGGTAGTTTGGAGCGCGTTGTATTCATGGAAATGTCTTAGTTTTTAAATTGTGTATGCATAACCATGTCTTTTATAATATAAATTTCAACTCATTACTTTCAATTCATAAGATTTTAACGTACAGACTTTTTTTTTGATGTTTTGGAATGCTGCTAATATTATTATTTATAATCTGATAATTTATTCGGTCATCTTATGATTGGAGTACACTNGATGTTTTGGAATGCTGCTAATATTATTATTTATAATCTGATAATTTATTCGGTCATCTTATGATTGGAGTACACTATATTATAAGTTCCGTATATTTTAACCTTCTCTGCATTAACTGTATGATGTAAAGCTTTAAAGAGTATTATAATGATAAACGTTATCTTAAGTCCTTTTTTATTTCCTCTCAATAATACACGTGATTAGCTCTAGCTTGTGATCTTCAGTGTCATCATCAGCGATTAATTTTTGCATACCTAACTGAGAAAGGACGAAACCTATTTCCGCCTAATTGCGGATATCTGTATATTANCAGCGATTAATTTTTGCATACCTAACTGAGAAAGGACGAAACCTATTTCCGCCTAATTGCGGATATCTGTATATTATATGATCGCAGTAAGGTCTCCGGCAATCCGCGTGCATTGAGTTTGTAACGGATTTGGTCTGACAGAATTGCCAAGANCAGCGATTAATTTTTGCATACCTAACTGAGAAAGGACGAAACCTATTTCCGCCTAATTGCGGATATCTGTATATTTTATGATCGCAGTAAGGTCTCCGGCAATCCGCGTGCATTGAGTTTGTAGCGGATTTGGTCTGACAGAATTGCCAAGANTATGATCGCAGTAAGGTCTCCGGCAATCCGCGTGCATTGAGTTTGTAGCGGATTTGGTCTGACAGAATTGCCAAGAAGCCCACCATCAACTCCACATGGATGTGTTATGGTAGGCACGGAATTATCATGAAAGATGCAGGAAATAAAAAAATACAAAGAGACAGTTCGTGCACGGGCTGCAAATTTGACCCATTAACCCCTTAACGTATTATCCCGAGTTTACATTGTCCGTGCTGTACAAGACCAGAAGCCAGCACCAATACAAACAGCGCCTTTTCCTGGCTAATGCTATTGGCTGCTGCTGGCACATTTTATTATTGGTTCCTGCTAGTGCCATAAACCTATATAAATTATTTTCGTAGGTTCCTTCATGTGGGTTATTACAAGGAATCCGTAAGTACTTGTCTGACGAAAAATCTCCTCTTTCGCAACACCTGGAACGGAAAATTAATGCGTAAGTTAATGGGTTAAGACAAGCTGGAATAATGGAAGCTACAGAAGAAACTTACTTTCGCTTAAATTAATCGCTGCTAATGACACTGGAGATAACAAGTTTATTCTGGAGAGGAACATAAAAAAGGACTTGACAAAACGTTAATAATTTTACGGTTTTCTGTCACACAATTAATGTAAAAAAAACGCTAACATTAACAGACCTCTTGAGTACGACGTACTGCTCTCCCTAGATGAGTATGTCGTACTCCTCATATAGTACTCCTCATCTAGGGAGAGGAGTACGACGTACTCCTCTCCCTAGATGACCAAATATATGCGCAGATTCTAAATAATGACGTACGCGGCGTTTATAACCAGACAAATAATCATTACAGGATAACCTTGCCATAGTGCTTGTTGTAACCCCAGATACGTGTGGAGGTAAATAAGTGTTTCTGGGGCACATCCGTGTTTGTAGTGGCAAAATTTAACTAAGCATTAAAAATGTTTCAACCGAAACGTGCAATAACCTGGCGTTGTTAATAGTTGTAAGGATTTAAGACAAGGTAAACTAGAACTCAGGGAGTTGATTTTGGATAGAGTTTCGCTATTTAGTCTGCTGAAAACATAGTGATTGACAAAAAAGGCACGTAATCATAAAAATGTTCTATGAACTTTAAGTGGACATTTTTGTAGGGAAACAACTTCCGCAGACAAGGAAACTGTATACTTCCATTTTTTTTTGGTTCGCGGGGGTCTCTTTTTCTCCTGCCNCTATGAACTTTAAGTGGACATTTTTGTAGGGAAACAACTTCCGCAGACAAGGAAACTGTATACTTCCATTTTTTTTGGTTCGCGGGGGTCTCTTTTTCTCCTGTCTGTTAGTCATTTAATATAAAAATGGTTGAACTTAATAAGCACATATTAATAAAGCAAAATTTTGCCAGAGGGTGTGATAAAATATTTACACTCTAGAACGTTCCAGAACTCTGTGTGAGTCGGAGTGGCGTGAGAATAATGTAAAACACTGCGTGCCGATTCCCTGCTATACGATAACACAGATGTTTCTCGTTAAGTCAGATGTTTCGTAATCTGAATTTTTCTAAATTTTCTCGGGACGCAGGTCAGTATATTACAAATTTTGTTTGCACCATGCTTTGTGTAAACATTTTTTTATTTACTTACGGGAGATTAACATCATGCTAGTGATCTGTTGTATTATTTAGGCAGCCATACATAAGCAGAAATTTATATGGCCAATCATTTGCGAGCAAGAATTTGAGAACTCCATATTTTTGCGCTTCATCTAGGTTCATAATTCAACGAGCAACAAACTTTTGTAATATAACTTGAAGGGCTATTTGTGCGAAATTTGTGTTTGATTTTATGAAGTTATTATAGATAACGGTTTCCATTTTGAGCCTATAGTTAATTTGTACCACTGGCATAAAATTGGAGTCCAAAGAACATTTTTTGAGTAAGGTATATTGTTTTAACTGTAATCCGCCATGCAGCTCCTTGTACGATATTTTAATTGGTTTAATGTTAACTGAGCGCCTATTATATCCTTCTTAGTTTCGTCTCACAGCCAGTTGTGTAAACTTCCAACAGACTTCAGAATTAACATTCCTTTTCTCCTAATGGCATGCCAGTGCGGTGGTCAAGTAACGCTGTGAAATTGTTATAAACGCACAAAATATGTTACCCTTTCGCCAGTCCCTACTTGATCTAAAGCGTATTAAATGAAAATAAAATTATTTTTGTGGCCAACGTTTAAAAATTACATGTCAACATTAACAATTTGCACTATTATGTTGCGCCGAGGTGGTGTAGTGGTTGGACCACTCGCCTTTCACCAAGGCGAACAAGGTTTGATTACAAGTGGGGTTTCTGGCCTGCGGGTTTACTCGGGGATCTCCCGTTTCCCCCGCCCTTGCATTCCCGCGCTACTCCATACTCTTCTCATTTCACCCTCATTGGCTGTCAAGATCTCGATGTTAACAAACACTTTACATTGCTATGTTGAATCACCTACAGCATCTGTAATTTATTATTCTAAACTGTTAAACTAGAACTCCGATTGCCAGAATTATGTTGCAGTGTTCTTTGGATGTTTTGAAATTGGTCATCCTTTTTTCTGTGTGGTTACAGACAGATAATTTTCCACGCATGAGAAAATCGTAAACCTAGCGCAGAGAACGTAAGAATACAGAGGCGAAACGGCCGCTTGTCCCGCGAACTCCGGCCGCACAAGCCACCTAAATGGCGTCACTAACTGGCAGCATGTCACGACGACGTTCACCAATCAGTGCCTGCTAACTCACTCGCCAGCCGGCAACCCAGCCAATTACGGAACTTTCTGTGAGACGCAGCAGCCAATAAGATACAAGATTGATGCCCAAAGCCTCGTACAACAAATCAGAAAATGAGTACGCCCACAGAAAAGAAACCGCCACGCCATTTCGTCTCTGTGTACTTATATATTCTTAGATCTCGTGATTGTTCGCGAAACATTATGAGTACATGATAGACTTCGATACTATGAGCACCCAACAGCGGTTTGTTTGTTGCCATTGGTTGCTGTCTGCTTGAGAAGGCGTTTTAGTATTTGACCGGGCCAATCGGAGTTCAGCGACGTCGGCACGGTTCCTACGTGATTCGTGTGCAGACAGTTAACACATGGCAAAAAAAGTAATTCAGCGAATCAAGATAGGCAAACGACCCTACAGTGTTTTGAAATATAACTTGTCTTGAAATCTTTTCGCGAATTCACTACCCCTATCTATTCTGTGTATCTGGCTTGGCTTAGGAGTCTAAAGGGTTAAGAGCGAACAAGGTCCTTTTTATCACGAGCCAGCTAACCTGCATTAAGTACAACTACTGTCTAGTACCCTTGTTTCTTTCTCTGTTACATGTCGAGATGATCTCGGTGGCCGGGCTGTTTATGACTCCTGACTTCAATTTTTTTTGACGAAAACCGAGTGTGGTCACCAAGTGGTAACACGCTGGACTCACATCCAGGAGGAACTGGGTTTGATTTCTGTTCTGACGAACCTGATTTAAGTATTCTACGTTGTTTTCCGAAATCGCTCCATGCTGACACAGTGATGGATACTTAATACAGACAGGATCTAGTCCTGCGTTCGTGATGGTCCAAGCACATCCAGCATTCATTTTTAATTACACTGATGTCGAAGAGTTGTTGAGCTTTTACTTTCCCTCTCAGATTTTGGTAAAGAAGTAGGTCGCTTGGGTTTGACGGGTGGGGGAGGGGGTGGGGGCGATTGCAGTATTAGGTACTCTTTTATGTAATACTTTTGTTTTATTCCTCACCGAAAAAAACCGAAGCCTTCTATAGATTATGCTCTATAGAGACGAATCTAGGCGTAAAATTATAGTTGACTCTTTTTTCCTTCCATTTTAGTTTGCGATATAATCTTTCGTTCTTGTGGTCTGTATTAAATCCTAAGTATATTCTTCTATTAAAATAAAAAAATAATAATTTTGATTGATTTTTTCATTGTCGTAATGTAGTTTTTGTTCAGTACTTCGAAAATTGGTTAAATATGTGCTATCTGCATGGAATTTTAATAATTTGACTATTTGTGACTTCACTGTAACTGTTTATTTTTTCTTGCAGTGAATGAATGTAAGGTTTGTCAATAACTTACGTACCAAAGCAGTCTTCATACTGACTCATCNTATTTTTTCTTGCAGTGAATGAATGTAAGGTTTGTCAATAACTTACGTACCAAAGCAGTCTTCATACTGACTCATCAAGACATTCAATGTAAGCTGTATATAAATTATTGAAATATTGAAAAAGTTTTCCCAATAGTATTACATAAAGTAATGTTTACAATATAGTTATTAATTTTCAAACAACGATTGCATCACATCCTACTGCTGAACCGAAAGCAAGTATTCTACCCAAAATATTCTTCCAAAAAATGACAGCGTTAAAATCATGGTACTCTATAGTCACGTACATGATAGTTTCCTACATTCTCTAGCATGTCAAAAAAGGAAAACCTATTAAAAATATCATTTCAACTTCAATACACAACCTATTTTATACTCGAAAGAAAAGCGGTTGGCTGATTTTCGGGAAATCTCCCCATGAATTTTAGCGTGTGCAAACGCACAAAACAACGTTTAAATTTTTCGAAATTCATGTTATCCCCCTCCCCCCTCCCGTATAAGCACAATACCCAATGCTTGTGATCGCAGAAAGTTTCTTCGCTTTTCGGACCACGTATTTCGCAGGGTCATGTTGAAACCAACCGCAGAACATTTTATGGGTTCCCGAGCCCGCTTTTGTCACACGTTAAACACGACTCCCTGCTGCGAAAAAAAAATGGCGGCAGTGATTGCCGGGAGGGTGTAGTTCAATGGTCGTTTATGGGCGGTCNGGCGCCTTGACAGATGGAAGCTACCTCCGAGGCACGCGAGCAGACCTACTTTCCAGCCGGAGATACAAAAAAGTGGTGGTAAAAGCAACGATGAATTTAAACTATGCCTTCTCGCGGATGTACAGAAAACAGGACCGCTTCCAAAAGCATGGTGCTCACCCCACTGGACACTCATCGTGCGGCGAGCTCTCTGTTAGTCTATTCGCGGGTTTCTTCACACTTTCTGAATCAAACGTTTAAAATAATACACCCCATGTATGGCGTGTTTGGTTGTTTCTACATATGTCATGCATAATAACCATTTTACACTTTTATTAAAATAAAAGTACCTTATTTTTGGATAAATTGAACTTTCACTTACATTTTATTTGAAGATGACAATGTTTCTTTCCTTACTAATATGAATAAAGACAGTGAGAAAATGTGTGTGCTGGCAATGCCTAGTAAGAAATAGTTCTTATGCGAAACATGATTACACTAGGTGCGCACGAATGCGATGCGTTGGCCCTCTAGTGTAATTTTCTAAGCTTTGTTTGCGTCAGGCGGAGGAGTATTCTGGAAGTATAACTTTAGCAGGGCTTCAGAAAAGTTGGGAGTAACCGTGAATGGACTGTACTTCCAATTTTTCTGAAGCCCTGCTTAAGTTATACCTTCAAGTTATGTCTCCACCCCATGCAAACAAAGCTAAACTAGGTCTGCAACATTACACCAACGGGACTATTCACCGCATTCGTGCNTGTCTCCACCCCATGCAAACAAAGCTAAACTAGGTCTGCAACATTACACCAACGGGACTATTCACCGCATTCGTGCGCGCCCAGTTTAATTATATTTTGCATAATAGCTATTCCTTACTGGGCATCACCAACACACCTATTTTTCTTTACTTATATGAATTTAATTAAAAATGAAATAATATAATTTATCGATAATATATAAGTAAATGTTAATTTTAACCAAAAATAAGACACTTTCATGTTAACATGAGTATAAAACGCTTGTGATACATGGCATATTTAGGAAACACGTCATACATANAATAAGACACTTTCATGTTAACATGAGTATAAAACGCTTGTGATACATGGCATATTTAGGAAACACGTCATACATAGGTAATTTTTCAAGGGTCTGATTTAAAAAAAAAATGTGAAGAAACCGCGAATATACGATATCAAACATTTCCAGACGCGTGGATAGGAAGAGAATTACCGACAAAGTGGCCTCCGCGTTCCCCGGACACCACGCCGTTGAATTTCTTTTTTGTGAGGCTACGTTAAGGACACAGTTTACGCCACGAAAGTACGAGACCTTCAAGACCTCCGTGCCAGAAGGNAATAAGACACTTTCATGTTAACATGAGTATAAAACGCTTGTGATACATGGCATATTTAGGAAACACGTCATACATGGGTAATTTTTCAAGGGTCTGATTTAAAAAAAAATGTGAAGAAACCGCGAATATACGATATATAACATTTCCAGACGGGTGGATAGGAAGAGAATTACCGACGAAGTGGCCTCCGCGTTCCCCGGACACCACGCCGTTGAATTTATTTTTTGTGAGGCTACGTTAAGGACACAGTTTACGCCACGAAAGTACGAGACCTTCAAGACCTCCGTGCCAGAAGGNTTTTTTGTGAGGCTACGTTAAGGACACAGTTTACGCCACGAAAGTACGAGACCTTCAAGACCTCCGTGCCAGAAGGATTACGGCGGCAATCCGTACAGCTACTCCGGGCCTGGACAGAAACCGAGTCAAGACTAGACATCCTGCGCCTCACCAAAGGGGCTCATCTAGGAGTCCACTGATTTAATCTTAGAAACTCCAAGTATTGTACTACTCGTGTGCGTCAACAAATTGTCCACATCTCTATTCGTTTTCTCCTAAGAACCTACCGAAATTAGGACGTTTTACTGTAGCGACCTAAACGGATGCAGACATCCTTTACTTTGCTCTAGTTGTGAGTACAAATGGAATTATTGTCATTAGCAATGTTATTATTATTATTTTTAAAAATTAAATTTGCGTTTTTTAAAGTAAGCTATCGTTTAATGCAACACATGCAATCCTTTCCTGCTTGTTATTTTCTGCTTGAGCGTACCATCACTATATATTAATTTAGCCTTACTATATGCCTAGTTTTGGGCATGCAGTTCTTAATCAGTTANTTGAGCGTACCATCACTATATATTAATTTAGCCTTACTATATGCCTAGTTTTGGGCATGCAGTTCTTAATCAGTTATCGCAGTCATATTATGAGAAACCTAAATTCTTTAATCCACCTTGCATAAAACGAAGAACTAATCTCAGCGGCCAATAGTTTCATTTTTACATAATTATATATAGTTCATTTTATTAATCCTCTGCAGTCACAGGAAATGATTATTTTTCTTCGAATGTTTATTTGATAGGTTTCAATTTAAACTTGTACCAACTGCAACTAGGTAATAAAAATAAGATATTTGTTGCAAGTTCTGTGCGTAAACTACAGGTACAGTTAAGTAATATATTTATGTTTGTCAATTTATTGAACAGTTTTTATGTTTCTGAACATAATTAGTCTTAAAATATTGGACTGATGACCTATCCTAAACGGAAAAACGCAATAAAACATTAGAAATATCAATACCTGCGATTCTGACATTAAAAATACTATCCGTGCATTTATACTGTTTCATGTTTGTCTTGCGTATTTTTCTGAATTTATGAGCGATGCGGTTATAGATACATTCAACATGTTTTGTTGTTGTAATGAACACTTGTCTTTTTCTGTGAAGTTTTTATACATAATTGGTAAATTATGACGGTTAAAGTAATAAAACANAACGGAAAAACGCAATAAAACATTAGAAATATCAATACCTGCGATTCTGACATTAAAAATACTATCCGTGCATTTCTACTGTTTCATGTTTGTCTTGCGTATTTTTCTGAATTTATGAGCGATGCGGTTATAGATACATTCCACATGTTTTGTTGATGTAATGAACACTTGTCTTTTTCTGTGAAGTTTTTATACATAATTGGTAAATTATGACGGTTAAAGTAATAAAACAAGTAATCCACGGAAATCATATGTTGAGTAAGGGTGATGCAAAATAGGCATCTTATTAAATACCATATTAACTTAATAACTTGGAAAAGAGACTACTAATAACAGCAAAAACAGTGACTTATATATTACCATTGAAACTACCACATGCAACCCTTCAAAGACCACAGAACAAAGATAACTACTGAATTAAATACTGAAAATATACCACCATTATTAATTCCAGATAGTCGGAGGTCTGCTAATTAAAATTGTATTGTAAAATTATTTTAATTATGGTGAATTGTTGATTTTTATAAACTCACCGATTAACCCAGGACTGTTATAAATAAAACGTTACCTTCCATTGCGATAGTGTTACGAAGTTATAGAAAATCGTAAAAAAAAGTGTTAAGTTTTTGAAGAGAGTATGCACATCCACAGCAAATTTGATATTTTAATACTTTAATTAATTAGACTGCAAAACAAAAGAAAATTACATAAGTACACTATTTGTTCCAAAAACTAATGATCTTGAAGATATTCATATAATTTCGCTTCTTGAAATTAAAAGCAAATATATTTGGTTTTTCCATAATTGTACATTTAAATCACAGTTTTAACGTACAATATTCGGAACACACAAAAAATGAGTCAATTTATTTAAAGAAAATAAACAAGAGAATATGTAAAGTTCCATCTTAATTAGTTTTGAGATATGCTTGGAAATTATTTTTTACAAATATGCAAGACAGCTAGTAATTAAAAAATGTAGAAAATTTACCGCTCTCTCTATTGTGGAATGTTTCAGGGACGATAACAGAATATTTGTACGATGGTACATTAAAATTTTTAATTTTTTTATATTTGTGGATGGGTTAAAACGTTTCGTCGAAAGCGTGGTCATTAAAAATCGAACTATAACGTTGCGACACCGCGCACAGTAGCTCTTCATAACTTTTGTGTGGTGAATAAATGTGACCTGAGTCTAGTACGCTGAGGCTCTCTAAATGTAATTTGGAGTAAATGCGACCAACATGGTAAAATATGTTAAAGATTTTATGACGGCAGCACTGCAGTGTGGACTTATAGAGCTAGAAATAAACAATTAGTATTTTTTTATTTTAAATTTTTTAATTGCAGGGATAAAGTTTGTGCAATTTTTGTATAAACGCCAAAAGAGATGGAAGCTAATATGGTGGTTGTCCAATAATAATAATAATAACCATAAAATTATAATTTTTGCTACATGTGAAGGAACACAGCTTTCACACTACACGTCTTTATTACTGTCACATAATATTTCTGGTATGAACAAGTAATTCATCGGCAGACGCGGTTTTATAAACTTTTTCCTTTTCTTTATTCAATTCCGATTTCATGTTGCCGTTTAAAACGAATATATCTTTGTTTGTTTATGAAAAATTAAATATACTTAGAAGCACGGTGTTTTACGTTTCATGGGCGTATTTTCACACGCATTATTTCACAAGTGCTATTGTGCTAAATTATTTAGAACATATCTTCAAATGAGCCTACGTTCATGACTTTGAACGTGTGCAAGTGACGAGCTGTATGAAAACGTGTTCGCCAAGGTTAAAAATTTGTCGTCGTGTTTTATTTAACACCTTCCCATTCGCGAACGAATTAACGAGATTTTAGAAGCACCATTATATATATATATATATATATNTTTTCCCAGTTCAAGACTCGTGTATTTTCTATTGTAACGTAAATAAAAGCCAATTTTGTCACCAAGTTATTTTTTTTTGTATTTGAGGCAATGCCTGTCTGAGCTTTCTAGTAATCTAAATGTCCTCCAGAAACTTTTCAAACGTCTAATAGATTACCTAAGTTGAGGGACAGAGCTGCTGTCTTTAGGCAACTCAACATGGCTTAAGACAATGTAGACAGAAAGTGTAAAACATTCTCCACCCTCGAATATTCTCAAAGAGTTTCCGAACCGAACAACCTCACCCCTTCGTGCAGCGACAATGGACACTACCTACTCGCCCTACGCATTTTCGACTTCTGCTCATTATTTTCTCATTTGGATTCATCTCAACCATGTAAACCATGTACTGCGTAAAAGTTTTAAGAATTTATTAAAGTAAAGCGTGTCGTTGAATGATTGATTTGACGAAAGAAGGAAAAAATTTATTTTTTTCTTTTCATACTTTTAAGTGAACGATAAAACAGTCTCACAGCGGAAAAGGAAGTGTAGTGACGGGGCTACAATTTCTTGGTTTCACCGGTCACGCCCGCGTAGACAGTGAAACTAATGGAGTTTCTGTAGACTAGAGGCGTGCCCGCAGGCTAGTGGAAGAGTATTTCAGGACCGAATGCTAAAACCGGACAGCTACCAACCAACAGGCGATAGTGCAGAAAATTACTTGCCGGCATGATTTGTTAGTACAGTAAATTTATTACGATGCATTTAGAATAACGTCTGTTATCATCTTCTGACATGCCGTCTTATCTGATTTCATTATACGTTTTTTGTTTTGGTGTTTAGTTATTATTATTTTAACCAACTTTCTTGGAACATTTTTCACAGAGGAAAGTAGGCTAAGTCTCCACGTATGTCGTAATGGTAACTTTTTCTTCTTCTTCCCTACTGATTGTTTCAAACATTAGAGATTCTCACTTTTTCACAGCCTTTCTCGATCTCTGTGTCCTTTTGGTTCATAATTAATTTTTTTTATTAAATAACATTTTTTTCCCAATCGTTGTATCAATATGTCCTGTCTTGTCTTTATTACCATTATTTAAAAACATATTTAGTCTACTGTTATTTTTTAACATATTCGTTTCTCACGTTATTTAGTTGCGTTTAACCTTTAGCTCATCTTAAGTGTCTTGGTTATGATTTATTTATGTCTACTATTGTCCGTTGTGTTAACTGTCGATGATACACCTGCATATAGGAGTATTGACAAGGTTGTTACCTTGTAAACTTTAATCTTAGTTCCTTTTCGTGATGTTCACCTGGGGCTTTCCTCTAAAATGCAAGGGGTTTTACTCATTTTTTTCAGTTCATTTTTTATTTCTCATTTTGGTATGATACATTTTAAATTAACGAAATGCTATGGTGGGCGCATGTGATATACTTTACGTTGGTTGGAAGTGACAACACTGCTTGGTTTTCTCGCCGAAACGAACGAAAGCTGTCCGGCACTGATTTCCACCGTATTTGCGGGGACTCCCTGGCCGCAACCTTCCACCCCCGCAGTTGCCGTGCCGGAGATCGGCTTCGCGTAAGGAACTCCGACCTTACGTCCGCGCGATCGCCGCTGCCGAGTACGCGCACGCAGAACACCCTCGGCACCTGCCGCCGTCGAAACAACCCTTGCGACGGCGGCAGCAGGGGACGCACGGGCGTCACTGAGCTGCGCGCAGGTCAACACCCTGCAACCAGCAGCACAGCGATGTACTGGGCTGATATGGCGCAGACGCAAGCACGTTGCTGCCTGACGCGCGTTACACACAACGCCCGATAAACGTGCGTTGGCTGGCACAGCGCACCGCGTAGGAAGGCGTTGTTCACAGTGTGGCAGGACGCACGGGGGCGTCACAGAAACGCCGAGCAGCAACACGTATCGAGAACTACTGCCGTTCACGTCCTGAATAACGCACTCTAGCTGGTCACGGATGCCGAAGTCTTTATTTGCGAGGTGCAGAAAAGGTCAATTATTTGGGGTGTATGTAGGTCGAGAGGCTTATGAATACATCAATAAAATAACACAAGTCTGGATGGGCGTTNAAGGTCAATTATTTGGGGTGTATGTAGGTCGAGAGGCTTATGAATACATCAATAAAATAACACAAGTCTGGATGGGCGTTTGTTAAGTGTTGTTTTGTGAGAAATTCGTTAGTAAACCGGACATATTTCAACTTCACAAAGTAAATACTTTGTTTCTCGTGCTTAATGGCGGTCAAGGGAAATTGTGGACCAAAGCACACAACAGACTCCTTTACAAAGGGGCAGACACGTGTCGAAATTTCATTTCCCTGTGGAGACTGTTCTAAAACGTCACCTTCGACGAACTACATTTTATGAAATACGTAATTAACTGCATATATTATATTCCGACACCACCGGCGAGGAATTCTCGCATATAGATACATTATGACGGAAAAGAGCTCAATGACAATGGATTTAACTGGGCGGATGGTAACATTTCACATAACCGTAATTCTCGCATACTCTACCATAATATTTCAAAATGATTGTAAAGCCCTTACTGTATAAAAAAAATTGCTCATTATTCTAAAAGCACAATTTAAACCGTAAATGTCATAATTGTAATTAACATTCTAAATTATAATTTTTTTATTCCGAGTGCTATTTTCTTCCATAACCATAACTAAGAATGCCAACATAACAACACGCATCCCGCAACAACCATCAGATGAAACAGAACTTCGCGAACGGGAGAGTTTACTGTTTACATGCTGTGTGGTTTAATCACTATGTCTGTCAGTATTTACTGAAGTTATATAAACCGGAGAATACGGCAATCGCTATTAAAGGTTTAAAACTCAAGTAATATATTTTTGGAGTTAATGTTAAAATAGTATAATACATAGGCCTATAAACTGCTCTCCGGTTATCCCACAACGGTCAAGCAAGGACCTTAATAAGCAACAGTAAGATAAGGCATTAGATTCATTATTTACAAAGTAGTAATATTTCAGTTTTAGCACTAAATTTCTGCGATAAGTTATTACCTGACTACTGAATTTGCTGTCATTTAGATTTGTAAATAAATCTTGATATTGGGCGCAGTTGTGTGTTTTGTGCCAAAAGAATGGGAAATAATGAAGGAAGGTTAAAGCTGAAACAAATTATAAGGTGGCAAACATGAATGAATAATAAAGTCGTAAATACATGTTTTGCTTTTGCAAATATGTTGGGTAATAATTTTTTAGAAAGTTCCATCGTTAAGGCACATCTGTACTTAACTGGTTGCAAATACTAGCTACAAATGCCAGCTATTAAATAAAAAAAAAATAATTAAAAAATGAATTTAGTGGTCTTTGCAGTGCATAAATTGTACATTTTTGGTCTCGAGAAAACTACGTTTTTGTGGAAAAAATGAAAAGTTATTGTCCTTTTTATTTAGGTTTGTCTTAAACATTACGTAGAGCTTTAGTGAAAGATGAAATAATTTTCTGTGCCCGTTCCGTGATAAGATAATATTTTACCACAACTGAGGCATAACTCAGTCAATGAAATATTTCAGAGAGCTGCTAAATGTTTTATGTGAGATTACTCCCGTAGCACCAGGAGTGAAGGAGCGTGCACCAGCGTATGGGAGGAGAAACGGCGAGCAGTTTATGACCCTCGCGGCCGAGCCATCGCTCTGAGAAGAGCACAGCACGTGCACTATATCAACTTTCACTTGCCACAGATATGTTACTCTGCGTGGAGCGTGTTCGTAACAACAGTGGGTACCACATGCCGCCATGTGTGCTTGTTGTACTCTGCAGGTTTATAACACTCAATGGGTTATTATTTTGTTTCCTCGATTTATAACATATTCGAATTTCATCAGCTGTCACTGTACGGATTTTCCGCTATCACCTGTTGCATATGAAAGTGGGCTGTTGAATATCAGGAGTTGAGTCAACTCCGGTTAATTTAATTCCGGTACGATTTTTGGGTTAAAAATGAGGTATAGTCTATTCTCGGTTTCTTCACACTTTTCGAATCAAACCTTTGAAAAATTACCCCATATATGACCTACTGGGCTGTTTCCTAAGTGGGCCATGTATCACAAGCACTTTATATTTCTCTAAAGATAAAAATATCTCATTTTTTAATAAATTAAATTTTACATATAATTTATTTACACATTTTTATTTGTATGTTATAATTAATATGAATAAATCAGGGATAAAATAAGTGTATTAGTAATACATAGTAAGAAATAGTTATTATGCAAAATATTTTTACAATGAGTGCGCACGAATG
>NQII01001618.1:382541-465859 GCA_002778355.1 Clitarchus hookeri
TAAAATTTTTCCTGAATTTTCTTTGCTATAAACCTCACGGAGCCCGAGACCTTTCCAACGAATGCAAAACCGTGGAAATCGGTTCGTGCGTTCTGGAGTTATAGCGTCAGGAAGGAAAACCCGACTTATTTTTATTATTATTAAATAATTATAACATTACTGATTTGATACTATCAAATTACTACAAAATTATTAGGGGATATAAAATTTCACAAATATTATGAAATCATTTGTCATAAAGAAAACTACTGGCCAAGGAATACAGAAATGGATAATAAAAGTTTTGCAGTTACTATATAGCCAGTGCACGGTAAAATTAGCACTTTTGAGGCCCTAGTTAAAATCAACTTAAAATTAATATGGCCGTGTAAGTAACAAACACAGTGTGTATATTCCACCGCAATCGGAAGTTAACGTTTAATGCTAAAATAATGAGAGGACTTTCAAAAGTGCTCACTTTACCGCGAATTGCTTATAAATACTAAGACTAAGCACAAGAATTTTCAGATCATGTGTTATACGGAGGGAATAACTTCTGGTCAAAGTTAACCTAATAGTTAAAGTATCCTGGCAGTAGGGAACTCTTGTATCGCCTCCCGAGGGCGAGGGCGAGTTGTGGGGAGGGCGGAGCTAGAAGAAGCACTTGACGCGCGAACAGCAGCGCCTCCTGCNGCCTCCTGCGCCGCCACTGGAACTAACTGCCGCTCGCCTGGACGCGCTCGTGTGACTTTCGCTCGCCCGGCGGGGTGGTCGCAGCTACCCGGGATCGCGCCCGCCCCGTCCCGGCTCATTTCGGAAAGCACCCTTCAAGCGAGCGGTAGGTACGTGCCTGGGGCGCCAACGCTGCCCATTAACACGAGGTCACGTCCCCCGTATACCTCGCCGAGGGCTGTGAGTCGAGATATCAATTACACACATTCACTCTGATACTTCATACTGGGTCTGGAATAACGACTCGGCTCTAAAGTTACTTTATAGACGCCGCTCCTACCTGGAAATCTGCAAAGGCTAAACGTGAATGTTAATAAACAGCCATCATATACATTTATATGATGGTAAACACGGTGGTTTATTAAAGCCTGATAGAATTAAGTTATTTGGTAATTAAGGGTTATGGAATATAGGATGTTGAATTCTAAAGAAACTAACCAGAGCTTCTAGTGTTCATTTTAGGAACTGCATCACTGAATATTTCTTTGTTGTTTGGACAATTGTAGAAAATAAATAAATATTACATCATTCCATCCAGACAGATTGCAAAATCGTTTTTACTAACTCCTTTAATGAAAATGCCCATTACAAAAAAGTTTTAAATGGTTACTTTTTAGAAAAATTGTATCTCAAAGAAAATGACTGACGAAAAAAATTACGAAATAGTACTTCACCGTTAAGGTTTCCTTCCGTTGTTGTACTGAATTGCCATAACTTGCATCAAAACAAGCATGACATAAGTCGTAAACTATAGCAGACGCTTTTGCGGAAGTTGTATTTAGGAATTTGGCGTGCTTCTCCACCTCCATAAATTCTGATTCTAAATCCCTAAACATTTAGGTTTTTAACTTGGTCACGTTGTTGATTTAGTTTCCTTAATAGCGAATTCAGACAGGGCTAGTGATACTTCTTAACTTATATTACAAACTATATATAATTTAGCGTAAAAGACAAACAAAGTATAATGTTACAGAGAACTAAAACATGTCGAGATAATATACCGGAACTTCGTAAAATAATCCTCTTCTCTCCCTTTCGTCTCTTCCTTTTTTTCTCAATTATAGCGTTTCTTACTGCGCATGGATTCTCTACTTAGGGGCGCCGCTTACCTAGCACTTGAACTGGGTTGCAGAGTGTTTGGAATCGCCCTTTTTTTTACAAAGCCATTAAACGTGTTTCCATGATACCTATGTATGAAAATAAAACCCATCTCAGGCGAGGCACGTATTATACTCTCAATACATTAAGCACATTATAAATGCTATTCCCGAGCCCTTCAATAAGGCTAAAAACGGTTTTTTCACATTGCTGTATCTCATAATATACTGTNTATAAATGCTATTCCCGAGCCCTTCAATAAGGCTAAAAACGGTTTTTTCACATTGCTGTATCTCATAATATACTGGTCAGAAACATGGGAAACTGTTTTAGGGACCTGCATTGAACTCTGCTACAAACTTTCCACCAACTAAATGATAGGGTCACAAAGTCCCATAGGTACACGCAGCACGACGAGAATACTGCAAGCCAGTTGCGCGCAGGAGCGAAGGGACATCAGGTGCGCGTGTCAGTGTCGTCCTTATTGCTCCCGCGCTTCCCTGCCTCCAAGTAGGTGGCGCCCTTAATCTCCGAAGTCAGCCAGGCAGATAACTTGTGATTGGACTCGAACTTAAGCGAACATCGCCATGAGTTAAACGGGATTTAAAACGTGTCGCTTTGGACAAAGTGCAGGCGTCACACTTGATTTGTTCAGGAGGCAGACTATACAACGAGCTTCACGCCGTCTCGTCAATATGGGAACTTTAAGCAGGGCACGAAAATATGAAAGTTGTATTTTACTGTTATCTACTCACCGTGTTGCAATACTCTTTGTCACTTTAACCCAGATAATTGTTCGGTTAACGGTTTAGTCCTTTTTCTGCATGTACGTGGAACATTTCTTTATCAATTATAGTGGTTTTTATGTTGTTACGAGAAAATGTGTAAAATAAAATTCGTGACTGGAGTTGTTAAGTTCGAGATAATGCAATGAATAATTTTAAAAACAAAATACTAAAGCTTCCGATTATATTTTAGCAGATAGGAGAGCTTTAGTTATTCACAATTAAAAAATTAAATAACTTACCTAAAATTAATTTTTAAGTAAATTAAATTAATTTTGTTGTTGTTGAAAGACGTAAAATATGCATCTATGTCTCAGAATCATGCTTGTCTGTAATACATTCTATTTGGTTATTNTTGTTGTTGAAAGACGTAAAATATGCATCTATGTCTCAGAATCATGCTTGTCTGTAATACATTCTATTTGGTTATTTGATTAAAGAACTTACGTACTCGTGGTGTACCTAAGATATTGTCCTTCTAAAAGAAAGTAGTTAAGAAATTAATTAAAAATGAAATTGTAGCAATGAATGTTACTAAAGAAAGGTGCTATAATTATTTTATATTTATCAGCATGGCTAATTTACAGTTTTAGCAACTATATCGAAACATTAGAACATTGGGATTAGATTTTTTTAACTACTGACATTTTATTCGCAGAAATTAAATGCTTTTATTTGGGCATTTAACTTTCATTTAGGTATGCTACAAAACTCTTGGATAGTTATAAATGCGTTATATCGTTGCAAACTTATGGAAAAGCCATGTCTGTAATTGGGCGATGGCTTTATTTTTAATCACATAAAAGNGCGTTATATCGTTGCAAACTTATGGAAAAGCCATGTCTGTAATTGGGCGATGGCTTTATTTTTAATCACATAAAAGATGTAGGTTACTATAGATTCCTAATTTACATACAGAACTTCACTCACATTGCTCATTTCAACAAGCACCGGATATGTCAGTACAAAACGAGGAGAAATTTAGATCCTGTACCGGGCTTGATGGATTTAAAAGTAACTACTATGATTACCTACACAAAATTGTTTTGAACCACGTGTCAAAATTCAAACCATGACAACTACGGGCTAATATAAATAATAAAATGCAAAATGTTTGGAAGATTCTTCTAATATTTCTTTTAACTGAAATAGAAGTAAGTGAAACAACGCCGGGTGACAATAACTTATCGTACCTGCGTGCACAACAAGTCGCATATCACGCAGGCGAACGAAACTGGAGCCTCATGCGGCGACCGTCTGTACATAGGCCACCATGAACACACGTGCAGAACCTAAACCGCCATTACTGCTGTTTGTATTGTTGGGAATTAAATTCAATCACTTCTGGCAGCCTTTACTACTCAACTGTCAATCTCCCATTGCTCATGTAGTCTTACACACGTGTACTAACAAGCAACCACTAGCGGTGCCCACGTACCTCGAGTTTATGGTGTGCTATGTGCAGGCGCTCTCCGCACGGCGCGCCAGTTCCGTTCGCCTTCGTGATATGCAACTTGTTTGCACGCAGGTATGTTAAGTTGCGGACTCTCGGCGCTGTTTTGCTTGATTAAATTTTAATTTAAAAATTCTAGACGGATTTTTCGAACATTTTGCTAATAGGATTTCCTTTTTATATAAGCCTATAGATGCCGTGGTTTGAATTTCAACATGTACTTTCAATTACCTTGTATAGTTCATTCACAGTTTCTTAGGATGTTTATGAAACGAACCTTTGAAAAATCACCCTAGGAGTAACCTGTCAACCAATTTTTTTAATTAACGCGTATACGACACTTGTATATAACACTGTAATTATCTTAAAAGTATTAAATTCTTGAATAAGTTATACTTTAACTTATTATCGTCTGTAATATTTATTTCGTATTAAATACGAACTAAAATCAGTGAGGGGAGCGATGTGTTGGCAATGGTTAGTGTATTCTTGAATAAAGTGTTCTTTAACATAGTATCATCTATAACTTGTAATATTTATTTCGTATTAAATACGAATTAAAAAAACAGCGAGAGCAGCCATGTGTTGGCAACGGCTAGTAAGTAATAGTTCACAATTAAAATATTGTTTTAACCTAGTTTGTTGGAATGCTATTTGTAAACTAAACGTTGCCTAAAGATATATTAAAGTTTTTAGGTAGCACCGAAGGAAAAATATTTTATTGTTACAGTTAAAAATATCAGCGCAAATTGCGGTACGTAGGCGCTAGTGACGTGTGTGTTTTTTTTTTCGAGGAATAAACTTGAACAGGCGGAGCGAAGCTTGTCACTCTCTCTCTCCCTCTCTCTCCCTCTCTCTCACGAAAAGTTTCGCACCACTAGTAGTAGCAGGAAAATTATACACGTTTTCAATTTTAGCATATTTCGTATTTATAAATAATGATTTTTGAGTTCGTAATTTATAATTGAAACGAGATTTTATTGCTTGAATAATTATTATATAATATTTAAATGCGATGGGAGGACGGTTACAAATCCAACGTTGGCAGAAGTGGTGACTGGCGACATGGGCGACATNAAGCAGGAAAATTATACACGTTTTCAATTTTAGCATATTTCGTATTTATAAATAATGATTTTTGAGTTCGTAATTTATAATTGAAACGAGATTTTATTGCTTGAATAATTATTATATAATATTTAAATGCGATGGCAGGACGGTTACAAATCCAACGTTGGCAGAAGTGGTGACTGGCGACATGGGCGACATGCCATGACGTTTGTTGTTGAAGGAAGCATCAATTTCTCTTCTTGTGAAAAATACTTAAAATTACCACATCAATTTGTACATGTTATGNTATAAATGCTATTCCCGAGCCCTTCAATAAGGCTAAAAACGGTTTTTTCACATTGCTGTATCTCATAATATACTGTTCAGAAACATGGGAAACTGTTTTAGGGACCTGCATTGAACTCTGCTACAAACTTTCCACCAACTAAATGATAGGGTCACAAAGTCCCATAGGTACACGCAGCACGACGAGAATACTGCAAGCCAGTTCAGCGCCTTGCGCGCAGGAGCGAAGGGACATCAGGTGCGCGTGTCAGTGTCGTCCTTATTGCTCCCGCGCTTCCCTGCCTCCAAGTAGGTGGCGCCCTTAATCTCCGAAGTCAGCCAGGCAGATAACTTGTGATTGGACTCGAACTTAAACGAACATCGCCATGAGTTAAACGGGATTTAAAACGTGTCGCTTTGGACAAAGTGCAGGCGTCACACTTGATTTGTTCAGGAGGCAGACTATACAACGAGCTTCACGCCGTCTCGTCAATATGGGAACTTTAAGCAGGGCACGAAAATACGAAAGTTGTATTTTACTGTTATTTACTCACCGTGTTGCAATACTCTTTGTCACTTTAACCCAGATAATTGTTCGGTTAACGGTTTAGTCCTTTTTCTGCATGTACGTGGAACATTTCTTTATCAATTATAGTGGTTTTTATGTTGTTACGAGAAAATGTGTAAAATAAAATTCGTGACTGGAGTTGTTAAGTTCGAGATAATGCAATGAATAATTTTAAAAACAAAATACTAAAGCTTCCGATTATATTTTAGTAGATAGGAGAGCTTTAGTTATTCACAATTAAAAAATTAAATAACTTACCTAAAATTAATTTTTAAGTAAATTAAATTAATTTTTTTGTTGTTGAAAGACGTAAAATATGCATCTATGTCTCAGAATCATGCTTGTCTGTAATACATTCTATTTGGTTATTTGATTAAAGAACTTACGTACTCGTGGTGTACCTAAGATATTGTCCTTCTAAAAGAAAGTAGTTAAGAAATTAATTAAAAATGAAATTGTAGCAATGAATGTTACTAAAGAAAGGTGCTATAATTATTTTATATTTATCAGCATGGCTAATTTACAGTTTTAGCAACTATATCGAAACATTAGAACATTGGGATTAGATTTTTTTAACTACTGACATTTTATTCGCAGAAATTAAATGCTTTTATTTGGGCATTTAACTTTCATTTAGGTATGCTACAAAACTCTTGGATAGTTATAAATGCGTTATATCGTTGCAAACTTATGGAAAAGCCATGTCTGTAATTGGGCGATGGCTTTATTTTTAATCACATAAAATATGTAGGTTACTATAGTTTCCTAATTTACATACAGAACTTCACTCACATTGCTCATTTCAACAAGCACCGGAGATGTCGGTACTAAACGAGGAGAAATTTAGATCCTCTACCGGGCTTGATGGATTTAAAAGTAACTACTATGATTACCTACACAAAATTGTTTTGAACTACGTGTCAAAATTCAAACCATGACAACTACGGGCTAATATAAATAATAAAATGCAAAATGTTTGGAAGATTCTTCTAATATTTCTTTTAACTGAAATAGAAGTAAGTGAAACAACGCCGGGTGACAATAACTTATCGTACCTGCGTGCACAACAAGTTGCATATCACGCAGGCGAACGAAACTGGAGCCTCATGCGGCGACCGTCTGTACATAGGCCACCATGAACACACGTGCAGAACCTAAACCGCCATTACTGCTGTTTGTATTGTTGGGAATTAAATTCAATCACTTCTGGAAGCCTTTACTACTTAACTGTCAATCTCCCATTGCTCATGTAGTCTTACACACGTGTACTAACAAGCAACCACTAGCGGTGCCCACGTACCTCGAGTTTATGGTGTGCTATGTGCAGGCGCTCTCCGCACGGCGCGCCAGTTCCGTTCGCCTTCGTGATATGCAACTTGTTTGCACGCAGGTATGTTAAGTTGCGGACTCTCGGCGCTGTTTTGCTTAATTAAATTTTAATTTAAAAATACTAGACGGATTTTTCGAACATTTTGCTAATAGGATTTCCTTTTTATATAAGCCTATAGATGCCGTGGTTTGAATTTCAACATGTACTTTCAATTACCTTGTATAGTTCATTCACAGTTTCTTAGGATGTTTATGAAACGAACCTTTGAAAAATCACCCTAGGAGTAACCTGTCAACCAATTTTTTTAATTAACGCGTATACGACACTTGTATATAACACTGTAATTATCTTAAAAGTATTATATTCTTGAATGAGTTACACTTTAACTTATTATCGTCTGTAATATTTATTTCGTATTAAATACGAATTAAAAAAACAGCGAGAGCAGCCATGTGTTGGCAACGGCTAGTAAGTAATAGTTCACAATTAAAATATTGTTTTAACCTAGTTTGTTGGAATGCTATTTGTAAACTAAACGTTGCCTAAAGATATATTAAAGTTTTTAGGTACCACCGAAGGAAAAATATTTTATTGTTACAGTTAAAAATATCAGCGCAAATTGCGGTACGTAGGCGCTAGTGACGTGTGTGTTTTTTTTTTTCGAGGAATAAACTTGAACAGGCGGAGCGAAGCTTGTCACTCTCTCTCTCCCTCTCTCTCCCTCTCTCTCACGAAAAGTTTCGCACCACTAGTAGTAGCAGGAAAATTATACACGTTTTCAATTTTAGCATATTTCGTATTTATAAATAATGATTTTTGAGTTCGTAATTTATAATTGAAACGAGATTTTATTGCTTGAATAATTATTATATAATATTTAAATGCGATGGGAGGACGGTTACAAATCCAACGTTGGCAGAAGTGGTGACTGGCGACATGGGCGACATGCCATGGCGTGTGTTGTTGAAGGAAGCATCAATTTCTCTTCTTGTGAAAAATACTTAAAATTACCACATCAATTTGTACATGTTATGTTTTTAAACCTACCTACGCAAGTTATGAAGTTGTGATAGTTCTGTTTTCCCACGGCAGGGATAAATATGCTTTAACGTGCGCCGCGACCGCTGGGTGTGAAATAGTATTGTTCCCTTTACGTTAAGGTGTGTCAGTGTGTGTGTGATTGCAAATATTGGACGTGCGAAATTTATACGTTTTAACCGTGAACTGTTTTTATGACGAAATTATTATTTTGAAAGTCACGTCTGTTTGTTTATAACGACGTTGTAACTTTGCCCTAGGTGTTTGAAACACAATTGTGTAACGTGCTTACGTTTCTGTGAATTGAATTTTTGCCACAATCCCACAAAAATACCAAGCTCTGCCATGTAAATTTAAATAAATAATGAAATAAACCTATAAAACAGTACGCACTAATGCATATAAATATAAAAGTAATCAAAGTTACGGTAGTCCTATTTGTGTGCATGTTCACCAATATCGTTTAAGTTTGTCGCTGTTACGTCCAAAAAATAAGCGACACAAGGTGCGTGCTTGAATTTACTGTCTTTTCGTTGGACTGGTTATTCCTTCGTTTTAATATTTATCCCAACTGAGGCTGTTCTTTTAACGAAATAACCCAACACATATCAATAACAAGAGGTGAAATACTACAGTTCTTTCCCCCGCAGTTTCAACATGGTTAAACATAGTCGCGGCAAACTATTAACGTGTACGTGTAATATGCTATGTCATACATAACAAATATAANTCTGCCATGTAAATTTAAATAAATAATGAAATAAACCTATAAAACAGTACGCACTAATGCATATAAATATAAAAGGAATCAAAGTTACGGTAGTCCTATTTGTGTACATGTTCACCACTATCGTTTAAGTTTGTCGCCGTTACGTCCAAAAAATAAGCGACACAAGGTGCGTGCTTGAATTTACTGTCTTTTCGTTGGACTGGTTATTCCTTCGTTTTAATATTTATCCCAACTGAGGCTGTTCTTTTAAAGAAATAACCCAACACATATCAATAACAAGAGGTGAAATACTACAGTTATTTCCCCCGCAGTTGCAACATGGTTAAACATAGTCGCGGCAAACTATTAACGTGTACGTGTAATATGCTATGTCATACATAACAAATATAANCAACATGGTTAAACATAGTCGCGGCAAACTATTAACGTGTACGTGTAATATGCTATGTCATACATAACAAATATAACAATGTAAAATAATAACCATAGGAACTATCGCTAGAAATTAGATGTAAATATATGGTACATCATTATTGAATAAAGGTGAACTGTCAATTTACTCATACCTTATTCGATGCAGGAAATTGATTCTCATTCCCCTCCCCACTCTTTCTCAAAATATCGTGCGAATTATTAAGCTTTTGATTTTTCTTATGTAAAAAAGACACCTACCGGCATCCTTGTGGCTGTCCACGCTAGTAATATTAGTTTCCTGGTTTAACACTGTCGGAAAAAAGCTTTAAAAAAGAACATAAACTATTATACTGTGTGGCGTTTGCAGGTCGTATGCTACAGTCTGAGTTCCGCACACAGGTGTTTCCCTTCTCTCCAGTAAACAGCCGTACATCCTTTCAAACAAGCGCCATTACGTCTGGCGCGGACAGTAATCCATCTGGCCGTATGTATGTATTGAGATTATCATTTAACACACATCGCCGCGGCTTAAATAGTGTTAATTATGTCGCTAATGAAATGGCAGTGACAAGTGGCTGCATGATTTAATCTTGCCGCACCCTCCACGACTGATAAGCAGATAAGAAGACTCATTTTTTGTTCAGAATGTGGAACTCGCTATTTGTATCTCTTCTGGTGTGAAAACTCGACATAACTGTTATAAAGTGACTGGTGAAAAACCAGATGCCTGAGTGTCTAAGATTCTAAGACTTACCGAATGCACATAATTTAACAAAAAAATAGTATTTTCCCCGATATATTATTGGAATAACTTTTTCTNCTAAGACTTACCGAATGCACATAATTTAACAAAAAAATAGTATTTTCCCCGATATATTATTGGAATAACTTTTTCCATTTAAATGTTTTTACTGTACTGTACAAGTCAACTGTATAATTAAAAAAAAAACTAGGTGCTAAATATTCACGAATTTATAGTATTCAGATCTCTTATTTGTCACATTGAATATTGGACCACACACGCTTCGAATTAGTTTTTTTTGGGTTGCTGTTTAGTGGTAAATTTGGTTATTACTTTGTTTAGATGCTCATTTGAGAAATAAATCCAATTTTATCTTTCCTACTATGCTATTTTGGGGAAAACCTGATCGAGTGTCTGATCACTGGCTGCTGTGAATTCAATTTCGCATGGAAAGTCATTGTGCTTAGCTTGAGTAGAAATAGGTCACTCTTACTCATACTTTCATACTTTCCAATTTGTCATTTGATGTTCTGTATTTAACTTAGATTTCAGAATATTTACTGATTGAGTTTGTGATCGTTCGATAAGACTATTTCACCTGGGATAACCGTGTTTTCCATTATTCACACCAGAAACCGAAGTTTAATCCTGTATTGCATTTGAGTGTAACAAAATTGAGTAAAATTTGTTTTGTTGGTACAGAGCTGTAAACTAAACTGATGAAATGGTGGTTGTGAGTTGACAGTTCGAACGTAGGTATAGGCTGTTCACGGTAAAGTGAGCACTTTTGAGACCCTAGTTACTTTTTTCTTTCACACATTTTTTTCCTTTAACCACCTTTTAAAATAAATATTGCCATGTAAGTAATAAACACATCGTGTAGCCTATATTCCACCGCACTCAGAAGTTAACGTCTAAAACTACAATGAAACATATTTTTTCACTATTATTCCAAATGAGAGGGCTTTCAAAAGTGCTCACTTTACCGGGAATAGATTATAGGAACTCAAAGCATTGCGCTGTGATATTGGCGTGGTTGTGGGAATCGTTCCGCGTCCGATGCGANGAATAGATTATAGGAACTCAAAGCATTGCGCTGTGATATTGGCGTGGTTGTGGGAATCGTTCCGCGTCCGATGCGATTATGCGGTGATTTCTCATTTCTGCAGGCATACCAACCACATGGGGGAAAACAAACAAGAATCGATATCGGACCGTAGACTAAAGATGAGAGATGAGGTAGTTTTATTTCGTCTTCTGCGCATGTATGAGCAATGGCAAACAAATCGCCAAATTTACGTCTTTCAGGTTTATGATGTGCCTTTTATTACAGCTGATTTTACAACAAACCCAAGACCATGATTGTACGGGGGGAGGGGTAGGGAGCATTTTGCATAACTTGATTGCATATAGCAAAAATTAGTGTATAATCCATTCACGGTTACTTCACACTTTTCTGAAGCCCTGCTGAAGTTCTGCTTCCGGTATATTCCTCCGCTTCATGTACACAAAGCATAACTAAGTCTAGAAAATAACACCAAAGCACAATGCACCGAATTCGTGCGCACTCAGTTGTAATAATATTTTTTGCATAAGAACTATTTATTACTTGGAATTATCAACACACAAGTTTTCTCATTGTTTCTAATTCGTATTTATTATAATAAAATATTTTAATTCATGAATAAAATATAGGTAAATCTTCAATTCGACGAAAAATAAGATATATTTATGTTAACAAAGGTATAAAACGCTTGTGATACATGAGATATTTAGGAAATAAGTAAACACATTATACATGGAGTGATTTTTCAAAAGTTAGATTTAAAAAGTGTGAAGAAACCGCGAACAGACTATAATAGCAATACCGCATGCATACTCGACCCATGTTCTCCTTGATGGGAACTGAAATTGATTTCTACTGAAATACATATTTCTGCTACACGTATTAACATACGAATTTGCTCAGTACCAACACCTACATGTTTTTATAGGCTGTTCTAGGTTAATTGAACACTGTTAAAATCAGCCTTTAAATATGTCACCAGTCTAAATTTTAACGGGCAAAATGATCTGCATGCGCCTAGTAAAGTTGGTAACGACGGAGGAAAAATAGTTCTATGCTTTGACGTTGCATTAAAAGTGTTAGGTAAATTATTGTGAATTTCGAAGTGATTTACTTTGCTTTCTGTGTTTTAATTAACGTACATGTAAAAATGAGCAAATTTGTAAAATATTACCTCTCTATAATAATTTTGGAGTTTTACTTGACCAACGTAGGCACATGGCAATGTTAATTTTACATATGGTGGGGTGGAATAATACCAATGTGCATACATACAAGTAGATTTTATCGCAATACTTTTGAAAGTGCTCCGTTTACAATATAACACATTCACAGCGGCACTTCATCAGTTCGTCGAGACTAGTCATTAATGTACAAGGCAAGGCTAATTGTGACATATGGCGAATGAATGCGTAACGGAGCAAAAGAAGGATTTTAACAAAGGTTTAAGAAGTCAAATAATTAGATCAAAGGTCCTAATTATATTTTATGCGTCATCGACAGAATTGCAACATTTTAAGACGTTTAATTGTTTCTGTTTGAAATGTTCCTGCATGTTTTAAAACTCCCTGCATTGCATTCAGAATGCTCTCTACACTGTTTTCCTCTAACGTTTTACCAACACTGTTGAATAAGCTTCCGTGAGAAAATTTCATCAAATCACTTTACGTATGCAGGTATTCCTTTAATTAAGTAACTTATGGGGAAAATTGAGGGGGGNGGGGGGGGGGGGGGCTGAGTGAGAACGGTTTGTTTGCCTCACTTCTGGACGAGGAAATTTCCCTTCTTTGTTTGAAGTATGCTTCAGTTTTAACCATTCCTAAGTTTCTTAGTATCACAAGGTTGGCATTGAAATAACCACAATCCCCAATTTTTTATACATATTTTTTTAAAATGAAGATGATTAAATTGAGAAGACCGTTATGTCAAGTTTTCACGTCTGAACGTGAATTTAGTGATTATAACGCCACGGAGGAGTTAGCATAAGTTATATAGCGTAGTTGTTGTTGGTTTTCCACCATAAGGGCTTCGAACTTCACCTCAAACTCTTTTTAAGGAGACGAACAAGGAGGGGAGGGGAAGAGCTGCGTAGTTGGAGCGTGCGCCGCCATCTTGGCGGACACTCTGCTTTATCAAGGAGACGCCGCGGGAAGCCGCGCTCACCAGGCCGCGTGGTCGCGCATACATTACCGGCGAAGCCAGATAAAACACTCCCAGGCCGCGCGCGCGTTTGATGCCGGCCTTGTTCAACTAGCCGGAAAAATCTCTTTCACGCGTGCTGCGCTCAAGCGATTGCGCAATATGTATGCAAAACGCGAGATGAAATACGCTTGCGGTTATGACATTTGCATATTCCATCATTCATCTCAAATGAGGAATACTGCGTCTGTATTTGGAGATTTTATGGACTGCTTGCTGCCTTTTATTTTCAAAGTACAAGTTGCCAGTNGAGGAATACTGCGTCTGTATTTGGAGATTTTATGGACTGCTTGCTGCCTTTTATTTTCAAAGTACAAGTTGCCAGTCAAAAAAAATGTTTTATATGTATGTCATATGGAAAAGTTTTTTTTCTACAGCTGAAGTAAATGTTTAAAATATCTTATGCAACACGTTTAAAAAGAAATTTCAACTGTTTCTTTTTAAAAAGTGTAAGATACTTTAATAAGGTAATCGCTTACGTAAATAATAAAAACCACGTGAAGTGAATGTATTATTTTAAATAAACGTATGTGGTTCATTTGTCATGTGCTTCTAAATAAATCAATACTTCTTGCCTTCTTGACCCACGCTGTGATGCAAAGGGGATGTTTCAACAAGTATGTTAAATTTATATATTTTTTTCTTCAAAATCGGTGATATGTGCATTTTGGAAATACTTGAACGCTGTAAGATCGATGCCATAATTTTGACGCCGCAGTTACTGTTTACTAGAAACTTTGATTGTTAGGTATTGTATAAAACTATCACGTGTATCAATTGTTTGACATTTGTAATTTAGCTAGATACCATACCCAACAATTTAAGTTTCTGTCATATTTATTTTCAATTAGAAACCACAATACACACAAGTATCTATCTAATGTTTAAAAATAATTACATACTATTATAATAACATACAGCATTGCCATTATGCTACAGCATTTCAAGTTGATAGCTGTGCATTATTTCCAATATATTGTAATAGGTAATATGGGCACTGGCCTCATGATCTCCCATGAAATTGCGTTTAATTACCGTAAAGAAAAAACTAAAAAACATTTTTGTTATTGCGTCTTTGCGTTGTAATGACTGCTGGAAAACGACTGCTGACTGTGTCAAAGCTAAAAAATACCCAACAAAAAACGTGATAATAAAAAATTTAAAAAAAATCGCGTTCATTATTGTTATTATTTTCAATAGTTTCGTGTTCGTAATTTGCAGCTGTGTCAAAAATAACACACAGAGAACTACGGCGAACAAGGCTTTTTCATGTCAGTCGATGTCTGTAGGGCAATATTTCGTGTCCCGCACAGAAGTGGCCAGCTAAAATACTCGTCAATCGTTATTACGTTTCTCCGTGCGTTANAGGAATACTGCGTCTGTATTTGGAGATTTTATGGACTGCTTGCTGCCTTTTATTTTCAAAGTACAAGTTGCCAGTAAAAAAAAAATGTTTTATATGTATGTCATATGGGAAAAGATTTTTTTCTACAGCTGAAGTAAATGTTTAAAATATCTTATGCAACACGTTTAAAAAGAAATTTCAACTGTTTCTTTTTAAAAAGTGTAAGATACTTTAATAAGGTAATCGCTTACGTAAATAATAAAAACCACGTGAAGTGAATGTATTATTTTAAATAAACATATGTTGTTCATTTGTCATGTGCTTCTAAATAAATCAATACTTCTTGCTTTCTTGACCCACGCTGTGATGCAAAGGGGATGTTTCAACAAGTATGTTAAATTTATATATTTTTTCTTAAAAATTGGTGATATGTGCATTTTGGAAATACTTGAACGCTGTAAGATCGATGCCATAATTTTGACGCCGCAGTTACTGTTTACTAGAAACTTTGATTGTTAGGTATTGTATAAAACTATCACGTGTATCAATTGTTTGACATTTGTAATTTAGCTAGATACCATACCCAACAATTTAAGTTTCTGTCATATTTATTTTCAATTAGAAACCACAATACACACAAGTATCTATCTAATGTTTAAAAATAATTACATACTATTATAATAACATACAGCATTGCCATTATGCTACAGCATTTCAAGTTGATAGCTGTGCATTATTTCCAATATATTGTAATAGGTAATATGGGCACTGGCCTCATGATCTCCCATGAAATTGCGTTTAATTACCGTAAAGAAAAAACTAAAAAACATTTTTGTTATTGCGTCTTTGCGTTGTAATGACTGCTGGAAAACGACTGCTGACTGCGTCAAAGCTAAAAAATACCCAACAAAAAACGTGATAATAAAAAATTAAAAAAAAATCGCGTTCATTATTGTTATTATTTTCAATAGTTTCGTGTTCGTAATTTGCAGCTGTGTCAAAAATAACACACAGAGAACTACGGCGAACAAGGCTTTTTCATGTCAGTCGATGTCTGTAGGGCAATATTTCGTGTCCCGCACAGAAGTGGCCAGCTAAAATACTCGTCAATCGTTATTACGTTTCTCCGTGCGTTANAAATCGCGTTCATTATTGTTATTATTTTCAATAGTTTCGTGTTCGTAATTTGCAGCTGTGTCAAAAATAACACACAGAGAACTACGGCGAACAAGGCTTTTTCATGTCAGTCGATGTCTGTAGGNTGCAGCTGTGTCAAAAATAACACACAGAGAACTACGGCGAACAAGGCTTTTTCATGTCAGTCGATGTCTGTATGGCAATATTTCGTGTCCCGCACAGAAGTGGCCAGCTAAAATACTCGTCAATCGTTATTACGTTTCTCCGTGCGTTACGGGCACTGCCTACTAGCTGGCCGCCACGAAATTAAAATAACAAATACCACATTACGGAAATTTTGCCTCAGTTCGTTAATTTTAAATATAGGCGTTTCAAACAAAATGTAGGGGCCACTGTGGATGAGCGGTTAGATTGCTCGCCTCCCACCAATGCGAACTGGGCTCAATCCCGGCCGGGTTACTCCGGATTTTCGCAAGTGGAAATCGTGCCGGAAGATGCCGCTGGCCGGCGGGATTTCCCGGGATTCTCCCGTTTCCCCCACCCTTGCATTCCGGCGCTGTTACATACTCACCTCATTTCACCCTCATCGGATTTCAATACCTCATTGTTAAGAGCCGCCCAAGTCTTTCAACTCAACTCAAACAAAATGTATTCTTCACAAATTTTTCAGAAGACTCTTACGAGTATATATTCTCGATATATATAATATATATTTGCAGTATGTACTTCTTTGTAAAACATAAATTTAAAACATTTCTTGCAAACATCTTCATTGTGGGGAACTTCAACTAAAAAAATTCGTGGATAATACATTTTGATCGAAACCGCTATCTTTAATATTAATATTTAATACACTAAGGCGATATTTCCTTAGAATGGGATTTCTTATATGAATTTCGAAGCTGCCTGCTGGTAGGCAGTGCTCTTATTGACTGGGCTGGGGAACGGAACAGCTATCATGTGTGTTGTTTGAAAATAGCTAGAGATTGTACAGCATGTAAACAAACTTCGCACACCTTAACCTTACATTGCGCACATTAATATTAACGTACGTTGTATAATTCAACAATACTGAAAACTACATAAATATGTCTTCTACATACGCGCCTTAACTAAGTGCACACTTAAAGTTATTTTAGTTTCTTAACTTCACTTGCGCATTTTCCTACCAGCATTTTGCGTCAACGCGATGCCAGCGCCACTGTTATGTCAGTGTGAACAGGTCTTAATTCAACGGCCTGCCTGAACGCGCCATCACACATGAGCTGTAATTAGGACAGCCAGTTGCTGTAAACGGGACTCGCATTGCCCAAACACCTGTAAACAGGAATCCCCTCTACCAGCCAGGAAATCAGGTCATGTTGCGTTATGCCACGCCGATATTAGAGCAATGCAGAGCGGCGGCAAAGGTCTTTCTCCATGTGACGCCGGCCGAGATGGAAACCACAAGAAACCTGCTGTGTCGACCGCCGTAACTCGTACTTCATCAGCCTTCGGTTACTTCTCAAAGTGGGGCAATCACAATATACTAACGTGGATCTCAGTAAGATAGTTGATAAAGTTAACTTAACAATGCCCCTCCCCCTTTTTCTTTCAGAAACGACCTTATAGTATCATGTGTAATATCCAAATGTTTAATTATATAGCCACATAGTAACCTATCTTTTTATATTTTATCTACCCCACGTGTTATACCATCATGAGATCCCCCAACCTTAACAAGTACAGTTTGACCACCATTTAAAGAAACTATACAGCACGTAGCATTTGTGCAGACGACACGCAGTTGCAGTTGAGGTGTCGGAAGTAGAATGTAGTAAGAGATAGACCGTTGCACCAACAGTGAGGGGTCACAACAACTTCCTTGCTTCCTTGCACATATTGCGAATTGTACAGGTGACGGAATACGGCTTAGGTAGACACTGCGGGACGCGTTTTCGAGGTACTCTGACGCCGAGAACTTGCGTTCCCATAGCGCGGATATTGAAACAAATGTTTTCTTCCACTCTTCTACCCCTTTGATATATACCCTCCCCCACTAGATTCCTCCCTCTCACCTTATTTCTCACACAAATACAGTTTCATTCTTTCAAAATACGACTGTATCATATGGCACGTTATTGAAGATCTTGGGTTACTTTTGTTGGAAGAGTCAGGATGTGGGTTGCCGTTACTTATTGTGAACTTTTAACGTGGGTTACGTACGACGTGTAATATTGGGTGCAAAGCCTCGTTGATAAGCTGCTTGTCGCTACTTACCAGATAAAACAGTAGGATTTAAAGCCACTAAAAATATATACTAGGCAAATTCGAGAAACGAGTGGATGATAACTTGTAAACTTCAAACAGTCAGAAGTCTGTACTTTTGACGTCTCCTGGGGGATTCNCGAGAAACGAGTGGATGATAACTTGTAAACTTCAAACAGTCAGAAGTCTGTACTTTTGACGTCTCCTGGGGGATTTTCATAGAGAGAAAGAAAATGGAGCGACCGAAAAATGCTAACTGAATTCTGTAAGATCTGGCGCGCCTCAAAATAAGCGGCCAATTAAGAAACAACAGAGGAGCGAAGTTTCATCAACTGTAAGTCCAAATCGCAGATCTTTATTGTCCCTAGCTATTACGTTTCTGATGGCATCATTCATGTGGTATATTTTTCCCGGCTTAATTGAATGCCCNCGAGAAACGAGTGGATGATAACTTGTAAACTTCAAACAGTCAGAAGTCTGTACTTTTGACGTCTCCTGGGGGATTCTCATAGAGAGAAAGAAAATGGAGCGACCGAAAAATGCTAACTGAGTTCTGTAAGATCTGGCGCGCCTCAAAATAAGCGGCCAATTAAGAAACAACAGAGGAGCGAAGTTTCATCAACTGTAAGTCCAAATCGCAGAACTTTATTGTCCCTAGCTATTACGTTTCTGATGGCATCATTCATGTGGTATATTTTTCCCGGCTTAATTGAATGCCCGTATCAGCAGGTCAGGCAGATATCCTGTTTTTGAAAATCAGTTTCACAACTGGTAGTTAGGATTTGTATTGAGAACTGCGAAACTGCATGCTTAAATTTAACTCCAGTATAAATACGTCGCTTNGGGTTGGAAAGGGGGGGGGGGGTGTAGTGGCCAAACTCGTAATGGAAGGGGTCAAACTACTCCAAACTACTCACATCCCACCTCACCGAGTTGGGCTAGATTCCAGGCAGGCACTTGTGAAACGCGGCGGACGCTTTCCTGTTGATCGGTAGGATTATTTTTCAGAGCATTCCCGCACCATTGAATCCCTTTACTTCCCCATCTCTGTTATACTTCGCCCCATTGCCGCTGAAGACCTCAGCTGTAAATGGAGCCATCTGGCTGAACGTATTTAGCGTTTCCGGGCCTATAGAAGCGTGGGAGCGNTTCCCGCACCATTGAATCCCTTTACTTCCCCATCTCTGTTATACTTCGCCCCATTGCCGCTGAAGACCTCAGCTGTGAATGGAGCCATCTGGCTGAACGTATTTAGCGTTTCCGGGCCTATAGAAGCGTGGGAGTGCTGAGGGCGACATAGGTACATGCATCACATGCCTCATAGCCTCTATGCACAAACCACTGAACTGGTGTGCAGTCGTTCTCTTGTTGACTTTCCTCTTAAGATTCTCATCGGCCATCCTTTGATTTTATCGTGTAAAACTAAAGACAAAGGTGTACATTGTTATGCATTTACTTTTAAGTCAATTCATACCTGAAAGGGGTTATGGGCGAAGATAAATAATGAATCATGATTAGGTAGAGCACAGCAGTATAAGATGGAGTTTATTGAGCATAAGGATTATACAATAACTATTTACGTGACTATTGATCGGGGGAGCTTAAATGGAACACCAAGGTGCTAATTAATTGTATTAAGTATTATTATCTCACCCCATTACTATTACAATCTAATTGGAAAGTCCCCACCTTGTTCATGTTGCCGGAGACTGATTCTAGGAGGCGGTTAACAACGGTCGGACACACCCGTCTTCAGTGGTCTTCTCGTTCCAGTGGCACGACAACAAAAACCGCCGCTCCCGGTGTTACGCTAGCGTATATAGGGCGCGTTGTTTAATATTTTCGGTTCCGTTTATTGGCCAGCGGAAGGGGTCATGCAACTGTCTTTCGCAAGGTGTTATTGCAATCACGCTCGTGCTCTGGTTNCGTTTATTGGCCAGCGGAAGGGGTCATGCAACTGTCTTTCGCAAGGTGTTATTGCAATCACGCTCGTGCTCTGGTTCAATGTTTGAAGGTTTGATCAGGCAGGCCGTCCAGCTAAGGCCTGATCACTTCATAACAACCTGCATATCACTAAGGTATTTAAGTAGCCTGTCCCGGAAATTTCATACNAGCTAAGGCCTGATCACTTCATAACAACCTGCATATCACTAAGGTATTTAAGTAGCCTGTCCCGGAAATTTCATACCTAAAAATGATTGTGAAATACCCGTAAATTAGCTCTTTTGCCCCTTGAAAATATACACACTAGAAACGGAAACTATTATTCAGAAGTAAACCATTTTTAAAACTGCTGCTCGCAAGCAGCCATCGCTTAAAAATATTGAGCAATTTTTGAGTGACAATTATACGGCTGAACTGGCGTGCAGTGTTATCGTCGTGCTGCGTGTACCTATAGGACTCTCAATGGTGACTCTATCATTTTATTTGTACGTATGTGACGCATATATGTTTAGATACGGCGCTCTAGAAAGCCTCATTTTAGCTACGTCGGAGTGCCATGAAATGGCGTTTCTAATGTGCGTGACGTATTGGAAGCAATCAGCAGCCCTCGTCTGAAGTAAAGGTNAGCTAAGGCCTGATCACTTCATAACAACCTGCATATCACTAAGGTATTTAAGTAGCCTGTCCCGGAAATTTCATATCTAAAAATGATTGTGAAATACCCGTAAATTAGCTCTTTTGCCCCTTGAAAATATACACACTAGAAACGGAAACTATTATTCAGAAGTAAACCATTTTTAAAACTGCTGCTCGCAAGCAGCCATCGCTTAAAAATATTGAGCAATTTTTGAGTGACACTTATACGGCTGAACTGGCGTGCAGTGTTATCGTCGTGCTGCGTGTACCTATAGGACTCTCAATGGTGACTCTATCATTTTATTTGTACGTATGTGACGCATATATGTTTAGATACGGCGCTCTAGAAAGCCTCATTTTAGCTACGTTGGAGTGCCATGAAATGGCGTTTCTAATGTGCGTGACGTATTGGAAGCAATCAGCAGCCCTCGTCTGAAGTAAAGGTNGGAGTGCCATGAAATGGCGTTTCTAATGTGCGTGACGTATTGGAAGCAATCAGCAGCCCTCGTCTGAAGTAAAGGTTCATTTTTAGATCAGCACCTTGAACGGACGTTTATATACAGTAATAGTTCCATGGAAAAACACGTATTTCAAACACTATGCAACGCAGTTCAAGTGCCGTGTAGACGGGAGCCTTAAGTACGCCCAGGCTTCTCCAAGTTTGGATTCACAGCTCAAATTGTGTGACATATTCGTTCTCACGAGACAGTTTCATCAATGAGAAAGTACTGAAGAGGGACCGGGTTATAAAGCCCTCCTTACATATGTACTCACAGCCCCGTGCATGCACGTATCCAGGAATGTTTTTTGGAGAGGGTCAGCATGCGTGTAGCTGGGGTGGAATTTGGGGGCAATTGTACCCCTGCTACAACTGCTACAAATAAGAAATAGTGAAACCACTGAAATTATTAAAAAAAAAAAAAAAAATTTGCCAGTTAGATTATACTCTACATTGCACAAATAAATCTCAATAGAGTATCGTGTGTGAATATAAACCCGATGAATAAAAGCAATACATATGAAAATGTTAAAACTTTCCTTTAAACCTAATGTTTACGCTACACATACGTCCCTCAGTACAACGTAGACCCGCCATGTTTGTGAACACATTCCGCCGTGCGTCGCGCCATGGAGGTGTGTAGGTCCTTATTGGCGTCCTGAGATATTCAATTCCACGCAGCATTAATATTCGCTCGCAGTTATTGCATATTTTGCGATAGGGGTGGAGTCGAGATAGAGTGGCTAGTAGCGTCACACACATTTTCAATTGGGGTTAGATCTGGCGATGCAGCTGGCCATTACAGAGTATCCATGACTTCGATGCACCTTATCGAGTCGGCAGCCGTATGGGGATTAGCTTTATCCTATTGGAATTGAGAATTGGCGTCTGGTATTCACAAACTGCTGGACCACTGGTTGGAGGACCTCGTGAACGTACCGTTGGGCTGTCGGAAAGTGGCCGCGTTGAAGACCAACGGTGATCGGGCATCGTAAGAAATCGCACCTCACACCACACCAGATCATCTGGACATGTGACGTGTGCCAACATACAGTTCATACTCGCGCTGCCTATGTTGTCTTCACACACGGATGCGTACGTCGTCGCCACCAGGACGAAACAGGGACTCGTCAATGAATATCACCCACTTCCTTTCTGCACGACTCATGACAGTCGGTCACAACGCCACTGCAGCCCGTGGCGACGTTGATATGTTGAGGGTAGTCGTAGTAACAGTCTGCGTGCAACATTGCTACAGGGTGGACAACACTGCTCGCCGAATGTCCGCAATCGTGGCGGCTGGTGCACTCCGCGCATGTCGCACAATCCGTCGGTACTTCCTCGGTGTGGTTTGCGACGGTCTCCCTGATCACGCGTGTCGTGTGCGCGTGCTTTCCTCTATCCAGTAGCATCAGTAAAAAGCTACGGTAATATCTGCACTGCCGGTATGGCGCGAAATACGGTGAAATGGCTACCCCGCTTCCCGCGGCCTACGTTGCGGCCCGTCTCGAACGCGTCCAGCTGTTTAAAGCTCTAACTCGTCCTCAAGGCATACTACACTTTGAAGCGGTGTTACCAACACAACAGCACGAGTTAAAGCACCGAGACGATCTTACATAGTTCAGCAGGTACAGTGATAAGGCCCACCCTTGCTGACGTCAATTGCGTGGCCGAGCGTGAAACGTGAATCATCTGTATGCCTCGTATATAAAATCTACCCACCACGATTCATTCCTGTAGGTTTCTTCCTTGCATGTGCTACTATTTGTTATGATGGGTGTACTATAAAAACGTTAAACGGAAGTAAAACGAAGTCTTAGGACGTTGTATAATAGAAACCACATCAGCTACCGATTGGTGAGCCATACAACAGTTGATCCGTTAAACTTTTCTTTCTCAAAACTTTTATTTCTGATTGTTGCTGTTTTTTTACATTCTACTCAAGGACTCCCTGTACTCTTCCTGCCTTGGATATGTGCCTGCCCGTAAATTCTGGAGCCTCGCCAATACTTTTCCACCCGCCAGGACGGAAACCTTAAGGAGACGCGGTCTGGCGACGTGGTGGCACCGCAACGTCTCGGGGTGACAGATAAGGCCGGCGGGAAGGGTCCGTAAATCACCCCCACCCCCTTTTTTCCAGGACTCTTAGGCTCCCCTGTGGAGAGGGGAGAAGGGAGGTATGGGGCTGGACCACGTAGGGATGCTGGGGCGGGCCCATTGAGCACTAGGAGCTCATGTTCTCGTCGTCCCGGGTTGCGGAGAGGTGTAGGCGTCGCAGAGTGCTTCTGCAGCGGCTGCCGTCATCAATATCTGACACGGACAAGTTGGAGCCGCGCGCGGGTAATTTCTCGCAACAAGAGCGCGGCGCCACCCGTCGGCGTTTTAATTACGAATCTGGCAGCAGGGGGCGCGATGAGCGAACGGCAATTAAGCAACTCGGCACCCCCTTCCTTTCTCCACGGAGGTTAGGGTCCGACCGTCTGTTACCCCACGCGAACGCCTGCGTACAGGCGCTATCAATTCCGAACGAGGCTATGAAGCTAATCATGTGCCATATTTGGCGTCGATTCAGTGCTTATTCAACACATAGGCTAGCAGTATGTGCGTATAAATACTAATATACCATTAAGAAATATTATTAGTCACTAACTAGGGTTTGTAAAAATCATATTTTCACGGAAAATGCCTGGGTTATTTTCTAAATTTAAAAGTACGTATAGTTTTGTTCTCTAAAGTTAAACCTACGTGACCTTTTTGTTTATTTCATTTGTAAAGTCTTATTAATAATACTGACATGCCAAACTACCATTCGTAATGAAGACCTGGTTTAGGTTCGAAATCACGCTGTTTTATTTAAGAATAACAAATAATAAATCCTTCTCACTTCGTTGAATCAAAATGTTTTATTAATTAAAAATACATTATATATATATATATATATATATATATATATATACACACACGCGCGCGCAAAGAGAATAAGGAGGAAAACAGGAAAATATCCTAATGCAAATTAGTGAAAACATTCATTTTTGTTACAGAGTGTGGTGTAAATTTGATTTAACCCTTGTTTCGTATTGCGCTTACAAATGCAATTTACCTGCTCTCGTAATTACTTTCTGCTCTTGGGGGAAAGATACGCCATGGTAATTTGGGAGTTTCACAGGACGGTCGGCTGCATTTGGCATACGGGGTGAGCCTCTCTATTTTTCATATTCTCTAGGTAGCTCCTTGCATATGACGCGCAAATGGACCAGATCGATTAGAACCGAAACGGACTCCCGCCCGGAAATAATTTTAGCCGCCGGCAGCAGCCAGCCTCGTTCGCCGTCAGCACGCAAGAGTGGCACTTGTTGCAGTCGAGCCAGACACCTGTGAAGAAGCGCGTCCTCTCCTTTAGCCTTTAAGCCTCGTAACTCAACACTCAATTTAACATTCAAGTTGCTATGGGTAATTAATAAAGTAATTCCGCAATTAAATTACGGTAGTGCGTACACCCTAAACGCTGTTCACGGTAAAGTGAGCACTTTTGAAATCAACCTTTGAAGAATATCACTACCCATATCTGCATATACACTGGTGGAAGATGAAAAATGAAAACCACTAAAGCAGTGACTTAGGAACACCATATGCGGATGAGGACAGTACATGCAATTATTAACAGTGCTGTGGATAGAGTAGAAACCGCGTACTAGGCATAACACCGCTGAGCCCAGTACAACTGTAGTTGATTTGGTGAAAGAGTAGTCTTATGTTTCAAGCACCAGCCTGTGTGTACTAAGCATGGCAGACATGCCACGACGGCATAGGCAACCACACTTCGTGCAATTAATGCACTTTGGACGAGGTCGTATTGTGGTCCTGGGGGAAGCTGGGTGGTCCTTCTGAAGAACTGCCCAACGCGCAGGACGTGAAGTGTCTGCTGTGCATCACTGGTGGTGCCGGTGGTCCAACGATCGTTCACATGCTCGTAAACCTGGTTCCGAACGGCAGCGGCATACGGATTATTCCCGCCTGGACCACTGCATCAGACGAGCAGCCATTGCTGATCGCACTGCGACCGCCACACAGATTAGGGCCACCGTTGCACCCAGGCTGTCAGCTAAGATCATCACCAACCGTTTGCTGGACGCTGGGCTACGATCAAAAGTGCCTCTCGCCAGGCTTTCTCTCACACCTCATCACAGTGCAGCCCACCTCAGATGGTATTGCAAACGACACAACTGGAGGGATGAGTGGCGCGGAGTTGTGTGAAGTGATGGGAGCAGATTCTGCCTTGGGGCCAGTGACGGTCGTTTGCGAGTGCGGCGTCGACCAGGAGAGCGGCAACAACCAGAGTGTATACGAGCGACATACAGGACCAACTCCTGGCATCATGGTCTGGGAATCAATAGCCTACAATGACCGTATGTTCCCGTTGTTTGACGAGGGAACCCTGACCAATGAACGCTACATCCAGAACATCATCCAGCCCATGTTGTTGCCGTTCCTACAATGCCAAGGAGATGTCCTCTTCCAGCAGGACAATGCCACTACACACGTGTCTCGTGTTACCCAACGCGCTCTCTAATGTGTTCGTAAACTCCCCTGGCCAGCATGGTCACCTGACCTGTCCCCCACTGAACATGTGTGGAACAGGATGGGATGGCGTTTGGTGCGGTCTGCAATACCGTCAACAAAGCGTCATCTTTTGCAACAACAGGAGGTATTGGCGTGGAACACTATTCCCATAGATGAAATCCGACACCATTATGATCGTCTCTACGCACGACTGCAGGACTGCATCGTCGCTAGAGGTGGCTAAACAAGATACTGAAATTGTTGTTCAAGACACTCTGTAGTCTCTGTCCATATATGTACGACTCTCTGATCATTTACATATAAACTGTGAAACTTGTATAGTTATTCAATACAACCTCCTTTCATGTGGGAACAATGAGTCCGGGTGTTTATTTTTTCATTTTAAACCAGTGCATTTTAACGGGCACAATGACTGACATGCACCCAGTACAGTTGGTTATGACAGAGGGGAAGTAGTTCCGTGCTTAAACGTTGAATTAAAAGTGTTAGCTAAACATTTGTGAATACTGAAATTATTTATTTTGCATTCGTGGTGTTTTATTGTATAAAAATGTAAGATTCAGCAAATTTGTAATACATATACTTTTATGATAATTTCACAGTTTCACTTTACCGAGGCCTGAATAAAGTGGTCAGGCTAATGGCAATTTTAATTATACGTGTAGTGGAAGAATACACAATATGCATACAAGTAGATCTTAATCAGGGCTTTCAAATGTGCCAAGTTCACATTGAACGGCTTATACCTATCGCGTATCTCTAGTTTTCCGACCACTAACGGAGCCTCTCTGACGTTGACTATTGTAGCGTCACAAGAAAATGTTCGGAGCAGCTCTTTCAGCATAGTGCTCGTGCGCAGCAACAGAAAAATAGGACCCGCTTTCTCTATCTGTCGAAAGCAAGTAGTTCATTATCGCTTTTTCCCTGTGCAATTTTAAACACGTAACTATTTGGTCTAGAATTATGATAGGTGTTCATGAGGGTTCAAGTGCAAATAGTCCGACGAAAAACCAATTACAACAGAACACAAAGTCTAAGACACATGGGTTCCGAAGAAATGTTTACAAAATGTGCAATATAGTTCAGGTGAATTATTGTTAAATTCTCGAAAGTGACTCTAATTGAAATCTTTAAAAGTAAATAAGTTGAACATAAAATTATATTAAAAGTTGCACATATATTTTTTTTAAACCGAAGTACTGATTTATTGGAAACACATCTTTACATATTTCTGTGCTATATTTTGTAAAATCTGCTCATAAACCGGGCATCATTATTTTGAGTATTATTTTTTCAAATAAATCCAAAATTACAATTATAAATAAGCAAATACACACTAACCCAAGAATATTATATTCCTTGTTTGAACATTTACATTTGATTACTCGTGCCAAGCAAACATACTGAATTAAACATCGGAATGGATAGTTAGCATCACAAATAACAATAAAAACTTTACGTTTAAAACACCTACGCGTCAGGTATACAAGCTAACTAGGAAGTATTTACAAGACCCTCAAAACTTTGAACCATACTGGTTATAAATCTTTCAGTTACTCTTACTCTGTTTACATACACTATCACAGTTGTGCTACCGGGGAAGATTTTTATAATAAAATTAAAGTCGCAACTGCACCAAAGCCACAGTTCTCCTAACACTACGTAAAACTTTATGTTAGTCCATCAAATTGTGACTGTAACAAGGCGTTAAAAGTCACGCCAGTAATTTTCCTATACCACAAACATTAAAAACAAATTAAAAGTATTAAAAAATTTGGTTACATTTATTCTCATCTGACATGAATATACATTTTTGAGGCAAAGTACACAATAACCAGAATCATCTGACCACTATCCCATTGAAACAAATACTTAATCATGGCTGGTTGGAGTCCGAGGTTGCCATATCCCAATATCCACGATTATTTGTACGGATTACCTCCCTGCAGCTTTTGTCTTTCAAATAATGAAATTAAATTGTGACAACCATAAAATACCTTAGTTTATAACTTTCAAATATCCTGTCTATTTTCGGTGCCAATTTTTACTTAAACGTGATCATACACCAAAAACGATAAATAAATTACATGTTTGATTATGATAATTAATTTGTTTCTATGGCAGTGGAATATAGCAAGAATACTGTAACTTCGAAAACAGTTTTGGTTAAAAATTAATTAACGTACAAATTTGTACGACGATGGAGAAACTATAATTTGGTTATATTTATCGATTACGTACACAATAAATCCTTGAAGAGTATTTTTTAATGCTTAAATATTTATGCTGTGTATCGTAATATAGCATATGGGATGATCACATTTACATGTTGCATATGCCTTGTCAAGAGATAGGCGAATTTATCGTAATTACGGCCTACAGAGCCTCGAATGCGATAAGAGTGCGTTACATGCAGTAGTACCATAGCTGAATACTAACATCCCTCCCCCTTCACATTCACTATCTTTCTATCGCGCGCGTGCGTACACACACACAAACACACACACGCGCATGTTTAATGTGGGACTCGAACCCACAATATCCCGTCTGATAAGTGGAAAAATCTATAATACCGAAGACCTGCTGCAATGAATTCAATTAATGTGTTTCGACGATGCACTAATTCGTGTGTAACGAGAAAATAATTAATTATTAATGCTGCATCAAAGCCATGCAACTGCCTTTCAATTTCATGGTGCAGTGAAAATACAAGTAGGCTGTTATTGATTACCTGCTTTCTGTTTGGTTCACACACAAAGATTTGAAAAATTCTACGTAATAATGCATCCGTTTTCAGTTTCAAAAATGGCGTCATTCAAATCGAAAAAGCTAACGTGGTCTATGTTAACGTGTTACTGTAAATATAATTTGTTTTGTAGTTTCTTAAAGTAAGCCACATTTTAATTTTGAAACATCGTTTTTACTGAAATCGGGACAAAATATTATCCACACTGTTCTCGCAACATAAATTTTGCATTTCATGGCGGAAAATACTTGAACCAGAGATGTATGCGTACAATGTAATATTGTGTTGCTTTCATTGCTTGTTGTAGAAGACTGAATTTAAAGTAAGCAAAATATGGACCAACAAATAATTCACGGGACAAAAAAAAACTTAGCAACATTTTTATTTTGGACACCATTACTGGCCCTTATAAAAGCAAATAGTTGACATGGTGACGTTGTTGTTATTTAGGTTTTATATCCTGATGTGTGTAATCCTATAAACGCTGTAATATTTTACATACAAATTCAATTTGGAAACCTTTCAAAATGTTTAGATATCCTCATCTGAAAAGCAGTGTGCTCTCGTCGTGGGGGGTGCTATAGTCCATTCATGGTTCCTTTGGAAACCATTTTAGCTGTGGTTAATTTCAAATTTTACTTATATTTTATCTGTAGGTTATAGTATTTCANCTTATATTTTATCTGTAGGTTATAGTATTTCATTTATAATGAATATGAATACAAGCAGAGAGAAAATAGGTGTGTTGGTAATACCTAGTAAGAAATAGTTCTCATGCAAAATATTATTAAACTAAGTACGTAAAAAACAAACGGTNGTGTTGCTTTCATTGCTTGTTGTAGAAGACTGAATTTAAAGTAAGCAAAATATGGACCAACAAATAATTCACGGGACAAAAAAAACTTAGCAACATTTTTATTTTGGAGACCATTACTGGCCCTTATAAAAGCAAATAGTTGACATGGTGACGTTGTTATTTAGATTTTATATCCTGATGTGTGTAATCCTATAAACGCTGTAATATTTTACATACAAATTCAATTTGGAAACCTTTCAAAATGTTTAGATATCCTCATCTGAAAAGCAGTGTGCTCTCGTCGTGGGGGGTGCTATAGTCCATTCATGGTTCCTTTGGAAACCATTTTAGCTGTGGTTAATTTCAAATTTTATTTATATTTTATCTGTAGGTTATAGTATTTCATTTATAATGAATATGAATACAAGCAGATAGAAAATATGTGTGTTGGTAATACCTAGTAAGAAATAGTTCTCATGCAAAATATTATTAAACTAAGTACGTAAAAAACAAACGGTNGTGTGTTGGTAATACCTAGTAAGAAATAGTTCTCATGCAAAATATTATTAAACTAAGTACGTAAAAAACAAACGGTGTATTGTCTCTTTGCTATTAAGTTATACTTTCAGGCTTTTTCTTAGCTTCATGCAAGAAAAGTTTAACTAGGTTTAGAATATTGTATCAAAGGGACAATGCACCGCTTTTTTGGGCACTTAGTTTAATAATACTTTGCATGAGAGTAGAAGGATTATGGGGAATTTGGCACATGGAGCGTCGGAGCTGCTCGTGCTCTGTCATTCTGGTCGGCCGGCGGCCATCTGGTATCCATGTGACCTTGACCATTGACCTTTAACCCAAAAATGCCTGAAATCCAAAAAATTCCAAAAAANGCCATCTGGTATCCATGTGACCTTGACCATTGACCTTTAACCCAAAAATGCCTGAAATCCAAAAAATTCCAAAAAAATTAATAAAAATTACATTAGAAAGTAATAAAAAGCATTACAAATTATTTAAAAATTATTAAAAAATTTATTNAAAAAATTAATAAAAATTACATTAGAAAGTAATAAAAAGCATTACAAATTATTTAAAAATTATTAAAAAATTTATTTTTAAAATTATTTTAAAAACTTAAATTTTTGGAGGTCCCCCACACCCTCCTCCAGCCAAACTCATTCCATCATCTTGGTAGGTGCAGTCCACCATCTTGGTAGATGTCACAGCCACCGTTGAACAGGGCACAGCAATATCTTTGATTTTTGCACTCGTAAAGCCTTGTGGCGTACGTCTCAACGAGCTGTCGAAACGGCAGGAAGCGGCAATGCTTGTGGTCTACAAAGTTCGTTCCGATGGGGCACGCATTGCGAATCACCGACTCTTGGCGTCTTCCAAACACATACACAGGGTAATAGGGAATTATGGCAGAGTCCAGCATTGCCGGAATTTCCTTTTACGGAATATTCCTCTCATCCCACCTTAGTCCATGCGTTTATTATGTCTGTATGCGGCACGTACGTTGCATGGTGTGGTTTAGGTGCTGCCATGGACATGACGGTAAAAAAGTGAAAACTTTGGTTTTTTTCGTCTTTGTCACTGTACGAGATGGCAATCTGCTTAATTGTGTATGAGTCCAACAAGCGTAAACCTCGGATGTTGCAAAACATTTTTTTCACTAAATGTAATTTTTTTGTTATATAAAAACTTTTAGGTTCCCAAGCAAACACCGAGTTTGATATTTTTTTTTACAAATTCATTTGAAACTTTATTGAGGTCCATACACATCGGGTACCTGTGTTCTGTGTTGATTTCCTCGCCGGGTATTGCTTGCCAGTAAATTTATTGAAAGGGAGCATCTTCCACGGGTACAGCTTGCGAGTAGATAACTTGCACGAGAATTTCGTCTTCTACGCGGAGGGCGTCTTNACAAATTCATTTGAAACTTTATTGAGGTCCATACACATCGGGTACCTGTGTTCTGTGTTGATTTCCTCGCCGGGTATTGCTTGCCAGTAAATTTATTGAAGGGGAGCATCTTCCACGGGTACAGCTTGCGAGTAGATAACTTGCACGAGAATTTCGTCTTCTACGTGGAGGGCGTCTTCTACGCGGAGGGCGTCTTCTACGGGAAGGGCGTCTGCAACGGGGAAGTCGTCTTACNTTCTACGCGGAGGGCGTCTTCTACGGGAAGGGCGTCTGCAACGGGGAAGTCGTCTTACACGGGCGCAGACGTCGCGAGGGCTGCTTAGCGGGCCTTGCACCAACCCCTACGATGCGGCGTGTCGGGATCCAAGGTTTTACAGCTTTCGAAAGACTCCTTGAACGGGTGGCGGTCCCGTATGTCTTCGTCCTGCTGCAGGTACGCCGGAAAATACTTGAATAATATTGAAATTTCATAATGTACGTAGACCAGGAGAAATTCTTATAACAGGTACGGTAACTCGCCCCGTTTGTCCAAGGCACTAAGCGGGCGCACCCTTCCAAATGCCAAAATGGCCGAAAGTATTTTATAGCCGCTTGCACAACATGCCTACATTTCTAAGAGCGAGAAAAAGGACTGTTTTCCCGAGGGGCGCAGGGTGCGTCTTATAAAGAGTTTTTAAAGGGAAAAAATAGCCTGCACTCGCTATTAAAGTAGGCCACCGATTGGTTGGAATGAAGGTTTCCGAAAACGTACGAGTATTTAGCCAATCCAAGAGATTGTCACCTGATGTGGTTAGCTAAGGAGAATCAGGGGTTGGGGCGGCGGCCTTCCTACTAATTGATTGAACGAAGGTGAATAATTGGTGGAGGGGGTAGTGGGGGGTGGGGCAATTAGCTAATGAGAAACAGGATAGAGCTCGAGCGAACGCCTCTAATTGGTCGAATGATGGTTTCCGAAAACGCACGAGTAATTATCCAATGAGAAACTTTGGCGGAGCAATTAAATATGTTGGAAGGGGGTGGGCAATTGGACAATGAGAATCAGGGTGGGGCAATTTTTCAATTAAATATATTCGAAGGGAGGAGTGGAGGGGGTCAGTCATCTGCTGGGCGCGGTGATGGGGACCGCATCAGCAATGTTAAACAAATGACAAACGATAAACCAAAATGGCAGTTGAATCAAGGTGAGAGACAAACTCCAGTAATATATAAACAAATGTCTAACGAAAAAACAAGATGGCGGACGGTGGCTGTTGACGTGTGACGGATTAGGCGTATGAGAGCGGCGCTGTCCCACAACCACCACCCCCCCGCCCGCATAACCAGTATAGGGACTTAGAGAGGCACGTGGCAGTCGTCGTCCTCACAGGCAAAGGTCGAGCAGAGGCCAACACGCGCTGCCAAGCCGACAAGTGTCGCTGATGCGTGTCCATGCCACCCCCCCCACACACCTTCACCCCCTATGGCTCTAGCAAGCCCGTGAGATTTGTTGAGCGCTGATATATCACAAAATAATCACGTGTATTTCGTCAGAAATCAGAAAATACGCACCGAGAAACAGCTGACAAGCTGGAAACACCCCCGGGACAATGTGGACCCGCACCACAGAGAAATAGCTGACAGAGTAAGCTAGGGGTAAGGTGACACCTCCCCCCCCGCACTCCAACCTTCAGGAACCAGGGCACGTTTTGAGAAAGGCATTGTTCTGTTTTCGTCCCACCACCCCCTCCCCCAACAAGGTGACACAGGCCGACAATTAGGGAAGGAAGCTAGAGAGATATAAGCTTCCTTGCGGGGAAGGTGAGGGTCAGTTCTTTATCGCCGCGCAGAGAGTCAGTTCTTCATTACCGTGCCGAGAGGTTAGTTCGAGAGTCTGTCAATTATTACCGCCCAGAGTTCGAGGAAGCAGTCGTGCATAGAGCGTTTTCCTGGGGGGATCGGACCCCTGGCCTCGTCAGTACGTCAGTAGGCAGTCCAGGGGAGNTGCATAGAGCGTTTTCCTGGGGGGATCGGACCCCTGGCCTCGTCAGTACGTCAGTAGGCAGTCCAGGGGAGACGATCACATACGCGGGCCTTTTCCAAGGCCTACCACTTCGCCGGAGCTCATCCCCAGATGACAACTTACCAGCGCCCAGAGCAGAGTTAAGTATACAGTCGCCGTCCAGAGAAGCCCCCCTCCACCACGAAGTCGTACACAGTTAATACGAGTAGCCAGAATAGAGTACCACACCTCGGAAGTGTTGCTGTATGTTGTTTTTTGTTCAAACTCGAGAAAATATATTCGTCCTTCAAAATGAAACAGTAAAAAACTACCTTATTGAAAACCCCTCAACCTTCTAGGCACCTTATAGTCTATGCCTGTAGGAATTAACTACGACACTATAAGTCACCCTGTATTCTCCACAGGTGGGATAAAGCGCAAGTTACATTGGCTTCCCCAACCAAATAGCGTCAAGTTCAAACGAAAAAACAAGATGGCGTATGGTGGCTGTGATGCGTACCAAGATGGTGGACTGCACCTACTAAGATTGCGAAGTGCATCGCCCAAACTGGCGGATGGTGGGGCTGTGACGCCTAACAAGATGGTGGACTGCACCTACTATGATGATGGAATGAGTATGGGTTGAGGGGTGTATGGGGGATCTCCTGAAATTTAAGGTTTTTTAAACAAATTTTAAAATAAATTTGTTAATAATTTAAAAACAATTTTTTTAATGCTTTGAAACGTAATTCTTTAATAAAATTTGGATTTTTTTGGATGTTTTGAATTTTTGGGGTTAAAGGTCAAAGGTTACATGTATCCAAGATGGCCGTCGATCGACCAGAATGACAGCACAAACAGCTCCGACGCTCCGGGCCCAGGTTCCGATGTGCCAAAATCCCCATAACTCCTCTACTGATATGAATTATTTCTTACTAGGCATAACCTACACACCTATTTTGTCTCTGCTTGTATTCATATTCATTATAAATGAAATGCTATAATTTATAATTTAAATTTAATGAAATTTGAAATTAACCAATACTAAAATGGTTTCATGTTTACAGAGGTATACAACGCTTGTGATACACAACTTATTTAGGAAACAACCTAACACGTCATCCACGAGGTGACTATTCAAATGTTGAATTCAAAAAGTGCAAAGATAGTTCGAATATACTATAAGTTTGCCGTTTCTACACACGCCGTTTATGGGTTTGGTTTCACTGGATGTCCAGCTCCCGCCTCAGTGTCTACCAGGCTTTCAAGTTTGTGAGAACTTGTTCCCGCGGGATTAGTGAACGTGATCCATATCGACAGTTTATTACAATATAGTTAGCTGTGGGTTAAAAGGTTAGATATTAGATTTTCCACGGGCGAGAGCTCAGCTTNAAGATATTAGATTTTCCACGGGCGAGAGCTATGCCTCAACCTTAAAGAGTGATATAAGGAACCCCAACAGTTTGTCGATATTGGTTGCAGAGCGAAATTTAGAGGTAGGGATTATGCACCGAATGTACTAATGAAGTTGTTAAAGACTTCGTACTTCTTTTATTACCGGAGCTTTCAGTTTTAATTTATTTTAATTACTCGTTTTTTTATGTCCCTGCTGTATGCAGGAAGGCTTATGGGGCGAAGACGTGCGTACTATACCAACCTAAATTCGTAAGATTGAATATAAAAAGACACAAATATTTATGCATTAACGATAATCGAACCAGGAACATCTTGACCGAATGTGTTCAGTGATGCAAGTGGCGGAGGTTATCATACGAGGTTTAGCAGTGGCGAGATTATACATAAAGAGTATTTACATTTCCGTCTTTAATAAATCCAAGCAAGTGGGCTGTCGATAGCTGTTGGATATTAATGACGTAAAATATTTTTCTCATGTTGTAAATAAATTCTAGCTTACGTCAGCAGTTGCGAATATTCAGATAAATTTTATAACTGTAGTTTGTGAAATGGTTCGTTTTTTTTATAAGAGGTCGCGGTGGCTGAGCGGTTAGACAGCTCGCCTCCCACAAAGGCGAACCGGGTTGAATCCCCAACCAGGCTACTCCCGGATCTTCGCAAGTGGGAATTGTGCCGGACGATTCGGCTGGTCGGCCGGTTTTCTCGGGAATTTCCCGGTTTCCCCACAATTGCATTCCAGTGCTGCTCCATTCTCACCTAATTTCATCCTCATCGGCTCTCAAGACCTCGTTGTTAAGAGCTGGCCAAATTTCTCAGCTTAACTCAACTCAACTGATTTTTATACATTTAGTGACGTTCTTTTTTTAATATGTATTACGAAGTTAATGGACTAGATATTGAAAAAAAATTGGTTACGTAACATACAAAATCCAAGAAACTAAACACAAAAATGCAACTGGGTAAATAAACGCTATGTTATGTATTTCCTTAAAATACGCCTTTTAATACACGGAGTGTAACTCTGTTACAGATTATCTGTAGTTACAGGTTAGTCACGAAAAAAGTCGAAAACATACTCTATGAAGGACTTTTGGTCTCAAATCGTTGTGAACGGTGCTGCAAGGTTTTAAGTTGGAGTTGAACAAATATTTTGTTGTTGTTATTACCGACAGTATTCCGGATGGACCACTGTGTTTGGATAAAAGGATAAGTTGATGTATAACTGCAGCCACGACATAACCATTCACTGTCATTATAAATTATTTTATATTAATAATGAGACTTGTCAGAGTGCCATTATTACTATGCATTAAGTATCCTAAACAAGGAACCTAATTGTTTTTTAATGACAGATTACTAGTCAGCGCATCAAAACTATCGAAAAAACTCATGTGTCATACATATAATTTTTTTCATTTTCGTGGGTTACTTGTACAAACATTTTAAGGAAAATTCGAGCTGCCTGCCGGTGGAAAAAATCATTACTCCCACAGAAAAAAGTCGAATGTTGTTATAACAAAAAAAAATAATACTATTGAGGCATTTTTTTAAACGTGTATGTTGTACTAAAATTAAAAAAGAGGTGACAACGTTAATGATATTAACCCTTTTCAAAGTTTTCTATTACTATAATGCGAATATNTGTTGTACTAAAATTAAAAAAGAGGTGACAACGTTAATGATATTAACCCTTTTCAAAGTTTTCTATTACTAATGTTGAAGTATTAATGTCAATAAATCCCTTAAGTAATGTTGCCGCAATAAATGTTGCATTACACTAAAAATGACGGGAATAACAACATGTTTTCTGTTACTGTGACATTAAAGTAATGACCAGCTAACACAAGTTTACACTGACTTGACGTTGTGAAATGGTGGATACTAGTGAACAGAGATAACCTCCTAAAATGTCCGCATGTGGCACACATCGTCCGATGGTTCCTGGATGACCACCACGTCATATTGCTTCGTTAGCCTGCGTGTTCACCGGATCTCTCACCTATAGAAAACCTATGGTTTGTGATCGGACGACTGGCCTGCCACAGGACACCCGCGACCACAACGGATGNCTCTCACCTATAGAAAACCTATGGTTTGTGATCGGACGACTGGCCTGCCACAGGACACCCGCGACCACAACGGATGCACTTTGGACATTCATCGGAGCAGTACGGGCGGATATGCCCCAGATGGACATCCAAAGTCTCTTCCTTTCAAAGCCGCGTCTTGTAGCAGCGGTTATGTCCGCCCATGACGGGGCCCCACATTAATGATTTCCCTGTGTTCTGTACGTCATACCGAGCTGTTAGAGTTATCACCTGTGTATGATGGGTATTCTNCACATTAATGATTTCCCTGTGTTCTGTACGTCATACCGAGCTGTTAGAGTTATCACCTGTGTATGATGGGTATTCTGTCAAATAAATCTGCTTGTGATCGCTAATTTTCTTCTTGGTGTTGCGATTTTAATGGCCAGCAGTGTATATACTGTTGCTCTACTACGTAAATTTTTTGGATAAAACCACTCGCTGTAGTTTTACTTTAACCAATAACTCAATGGCAACACTTCAAACTGAAAACTAAAAGTTCCTATCCGCGAATACGAAAGGTATCCTTTGCCGTGGGGGTTTTATTCCGTTTCATTTTTGTGAACTGTATATAAGAGGAAACGTGTGCGCTTATGAAATGAAAGTTTCAATTATAATTTTAAAAACAGAAATAACAGAACACCTGCTAAACACCGTTTATTATCAGACGTAGCTTGTGTGACTGAACTTGCTGTGCCAGTGCTGTGGTAAGAAACTCTCTCGAGTTATTTTCGAAATATGTGATATAGTATATGAGGAATGAATGCTCCCTGACAGTCAATTTTCGTGTATTTGAAAGTCGAAGGAAAAAGAAATTTTCCTGTGGGCTACCAACTTCCCCACGAGAATAGCTGTATAAAGTTCACGAATATTGGATATCTGAAAATCGGTTCTCGTAAGGCGTATTGACTACTAACTTCTTCGGCGCAGAAATAAACTGAAAAAGAGAAACGATTTTACTCACAGGCAGCTTTCAGCAGTACTTTGCCGAATTCAGTTAAACTTTTTTAAATATTGTTTTAAGTTTTGGTATGTCTTTCTGGTAGAAAAACTTAATAAAAAAAAAAAACAACATCTCGCAGGCTAAAATATGTTTTTGTAAAACCATTATTGTATACATTTTTACCGATAATCGATAACTTAATGGACATCATAGATGTAACTCCTGTTATGAACACACACATGAACATGTCATACACTCGTTACGTAGCTTTGTGTGTATACAGGTGTGCATATATAATTTGGCCATACTACTTCGTGTATAATTCCTGAAAGAATTTGGCAATTTTTCATAACTTTAGATATATTGAATAATTAGATTGACTGAGTTTATTAAACAATTTGTTTTACATTGTTAGGTTCGTAGATCTTCATATCTGGTGGAAAATCCAGTACTGCCAGAATAACACATTATATTCGTTATTGTTCAGAAACCTGGCAAACACTTTCTAAGCATTATGTGTCAATTAGTTTTAAGTAAAAAAATTACGTTCTCTAAAAAATCGCTAGTAATTTATTCATCCATTCCTTGCAAATAGCCTGTAAAATTCTGGGTATCGTGATGAATGCATGAAACGAACACCATACATGTTTTAAATATTGGTGGGTTGTTTAGTTATAACACATCGACATCAGCAGAGTACTTAAACAAAAACATCGAAGATGGTTAAGATAAAAAAATATTATTCGAGCAAACAGCCTGCCGGTAAATGGTAACACTCGAAAACACTAACAGGCAGTTCCTCTCTGGGTTCGAGTTGAAGAATACTTATGCTTTGGGTTGATAATTCTCTTTGGTTGCCTCTGGGGATCCTAATGATACACAATTGCGTTTGATTTCCCGTTTGAGAGCTTACACAAGTGGCGGATGGTTTTTCACTCTCAGCCTGCAGATGTACTTGTAACAAAACGCCTACGCGACCTGGGCTCAGAGTCGTCAAGAAGGAGGGAGAGAGGAATTAAGCTGGACTCACGGACTATTGTCCATCGCATCCGTCAGTCGTCCGTACGTCCGGCGGTCACGTGATGTTCAACCAATGGCAGGTCAGTTTTTTTTCTATTCGTCTATCTGTCAAATATTTACCAAACTTTAACTTTTGACGGGCGGACGGGTGAGCCACCGCCTTCTGACGACATTCTTTAGGTGTGAATACACACTTTAAAATAAAATACAAGGCGGTGGATCTGTGTTTATTTATCTTTGGTGGAAAATTCAGTACTTTTAAATTTAAAACAAAAATCAGTACCAATTTTTATTACGTAAAAAAATTATTTCCCGAAAATTTTTTTTTTATGAAAAAGTATTTCTAACTAAAATACTTGTATATATCTAACAAAAAAAATCGCTATGCTAAGTTGTCACGCAGAATTTTGCCGAACGTAAGGATTGGCGGACGACGGATGATTGTGAATCGCTTTCAACTGACGGACGAAGGAATCATCGACTAAAGATGACGTAGGCCGTGCTCGCTGGCTGCGCACAACCAATCTCCGTGTCCCAACATTGAACAGATTTTTTGCTCATGCGACTGGCAAAAACGGCGTGGATTGGATTTGAGGTTAGAACACTGTTTAGTAAACAAGTGCTTTGAGATATTTTTATAGTTTCTCTAACCAATTTGTAATGCAATTTGATTAAATAAAAATTGGTAAACGGGTTTTTTATTAATATAATAGTACTTGTCATTTAAAAATTAAGATATAAACACACACGTTCATCATTGTTGACCACGTGCCTTTGACAGCTGTGTTCCTTTGGGGCAGATCAATGTTGGGTACATGCGCAGAAGAATAATAAGCGGTCTACATTATCTTTCGTCTATGGAAAAAAAACCGACGGATGGCTGCGAGACGGACGGACGACTGATGGATCCGACGGACTATTGTGAGGCTTGCCAAGAAGCCGAGGCCCCACTCAGGGGTAGGCGATGTGGGTAACACGCCTAGCAGCGCTTATCTTCGTCTCCCCGCACCAGGCGACGTTAATTGAGCACGATAATTATATTGCCTTCGTGTTGCATTAGCGAGGCGCGCGATAATGGGGCGCGAAGACAAACTGCTGGTCCCGGGGAAACCCCAACCTCTCCTCGCACCGCCGTCGTGAAGAGCAAACAGCACGCGGGGTCCCCCGGAGTGCTCCTGAGCACTTAAGCTCCCCATATTTCGTGTTTGCGAGTCAAGATCCCTCTGCTTGATAAGGCCTCCGCCTTGCGCGCGCACTGATCTGCTTGGTTTGCGCAGTGCTTCGCGCACTGCATTATGGATAATCACGTACACCATCGAGGGCTCCCGGGATGACTACCGGACTGATTCACTACGTGGTTAAGAGGATTTATTACGCCCGTGCAGGTGGTTACTGTGATCTTCTGTAGACCTCACTATCTTTCTGTTTATTCTCCAATATACGTTTATTAAGAAAAATATATTTCTTGTACAGACAGAAAAACATTGCACGTCAAACTTATTTGTAACGATCAGTTCTGCTGTTCTGCTGCGGCATCAGAGGCCCGCCTATCGTACGGTTGGAACGTGTTACAGTAAGTATGTCTGAAATAAGTTTCTTTTAAAATGTCTAATTTAACGCTTTTTTAGTGTATCTTTTTTTTAAAGAACGCTAACGTTAGACGAGGGCGGAGAGGTACATTCAAAAAATCACGCGTGGTAGAAACACCTTTCCTGAGCCCACCAAAGTGGTTAAAACAACCTCTTTCAGAAGTTTGTTCTCAAACATACTCAATGGTGCACAAATTTAAGTACAGGACAGGTTTCACACGTAACGTCGCGCAAAAGTGTTTCAAATAGGTACAAAATATGTTACAACATCGTCAAAATGTAAGAGTGTGAATAGAAAGGAATCCAAAGGAATCAAGAAAGGAATCCAAAGGTTGAAAAGGATCTTCATTCAAAAGTGGGTTCTAATAATAGCTGGGCAGAAGAGAGAAACATTTATGGGACAGACGGCAGGTAAGAAAAATCTAGTACTCAGTATAGGATATTAACTGCGATGTAGGATGTGCACCGCCTAATAATGCGCAGGACGAGATTGTCGACGAGTTCTTGAGGCATAATGGCCATTTCCTCTTGTATCACCGATCACAACTGCGTTATCGTTGCTGGTGGCTGGCGACGTGCTGCCAGGCTTCTCCCGACAACGTCCCACATGTGCTCAATTGAATTTAGGTCCGGGGACCCGGGGCAAACCATGCGGCGAATACCTTCACATCTCGCACAGTTCAACGACAATCGATGTGTGATGAGGTGTAGCGTTGTTGTCCGTGAAATGGAGATCATACCCCGCAGCACCTTGAAAAAGACGCATGTGAGGAAGGATGACCTCGGTGCAACAGCGGTCTCAAGTCCTTGGAAGATGCGAAGCTCCGTACGGCCATCAACCATCCAGTAGTGGGTTGCATGTGCCTTGTGATTTCACACGCTGTCTGTCGCCGTCGATCTCTCCTCGCCTGTATGACAATATACCGGTCCTCCATCGCCGTGGTTCCTCGTGGATGATCACTACTAAATCTTCGTACAGCGATTCCTGTAGTTCGGAATGCCGTTCAAGCCCGTTACATGATACTGTGGGCGATCCCGATCTCCTTGGCCACTATTCGCGCTTCGACATTCATCCAACTTCCCAATGAGTCGACCTTGTGTAAAGTCGTTCAGATATTGTCTACGAGACTGTCTTTTGATCATCTCATTAGAACAGAAGAGGAGAAAGTGCCGTGCACTGTCGAACTCATCCGAGTACAGTTACAGTACGGGAGGATGGAGGGTGTGCCGGCCTTCGGACAGTTAAACCTGTTGGTCATATTGACATCAGACAGCAACTCAACGTCGTTCAAACCGATGTGCACCGTGCAGTAGCTTCCACTACAATGCATCGCGTTTGTGCTTTATACCCTTCGTAAATGTCCATTATACTTCATATAGGCTATCTATTTATTTGTCTTTTGGTCAGTTATGAGTGTTCGTTCTGCATTGATGGTAATTTTCCCAATTCATCCTTAATTTATGCACACAATTGTACTAGTCAGATATGCGTTGAACTTTGCTGGCAACTTTCCACTAGTTACATGNATCCTTAATTTATGCACACAATTGTACTAGTCAGATATGCGTTGAACTTTGCTGGCAACTTTCCACTAGTTACATTAAACGCCGTAGTTACCTCTAACACGACGAGAAATCTGACACACCGGTTCATTGCTTTGCGCATAGAGGCGATGGGGTACTCGAAGCGGATGCCAGGATTGCCCTTATCGCTCCGTGATTCTGTGTCTCAAACAGAATAGCTCCATATGATGGGCCTTGTAAAAACTACTAATTTACTGCGGAAGCAATATCTCGCCTTAGCATTTAGTTTACGGTGTCTGGTTTCCTTACGTGCTAAGGCGTAACTCTCGTTGGTCGAAGAGGGTGGACTAGTGAGGCTCACGCTCAATGACTGAAACCAATTTATTGACAACGTAGATCAGGGTGTACTAGACTTATGGACCACCCGCCCTATTTAGCCATTCTCTGCTTAACTATGCGACGCATAATCTGACCTTAATTGTCATTAACCTTTAGATTTCTTAGTTAAGCTGTGAAGGTGTCGGATTATCATCGGTAAGGCATCTTCACCTCATCAGAGTGACGTGTTAGCGATCACGGCTGAAAGAGGAATTCTTTGCTTTAATGCCAGTTTTCTTCCGCGTCGTGAGTAATAGAACGGATTGCGGAGTGACGGTTTACCGGTAAGTGGCTTGCGAGTTTTCAATGACGCTTTAGAAGGTAACGGAGTGAGCTGTCAGGGCTAGTGAAAAAGTTTACCAGGCCGGGTGAAACCAAGAAGTAAACAAAGTAAGTAAAGGGCTAATTGTAAAACCTAAGTGACATATACTGAGAAACGTAGGAATAATATCGAAAAATAAATGCCAAATAAGAATATATCATCTGCAAATATTAATCTAAAAAGAAGACGCGTGAAGAAAAATGCAAGCACATTAAAGAAAAGAAGATACTCGGATTAAAATATGGGTAGAATAAAAAACAACAATTTAATACTTGAGTTATGATGTATTTTTTAAAGCACCAGAAAATNGATTAAAATATGGGTAGAATAAAAAACAACAATTTAATACTTGAGTTATGATGTATTTTTTAAAGCACCAGAAAATTAAAATCTTTAAATCAGAAGAGCATTTGAAAACAAGTACTCTCGCAATAAAATTTTGACTAAAATGAAAACTGTACATTAGTGCTTACACATTTCAAAGCTCATCACACTTGCATGCAGTAATGACTAGAGACGTGCAAAATTCGCGTTATTATTTAGCATCAAACTAAACTTCACAGTGCTGTTTATACTCGAGCCGGTGCCAGTTCTCCATTCGTTGCTGCGTAGATGTGAAGTTGCTCATTTTTTATCTGGACTGCTCGTAATTGGACTACACAATTGTGAAGTGTTCATTCTATGGCACAGAGTAACCAGGACCTGTCAAATAAAATGTAGTACAATGAAAAACTTATTGCAACGGTACATATGTTTGAAGTTCAACGTGCCCCCAAATAATAACGCGAATTCTGCAGGTTCTAGTAATGGCGTATCTCATTGCTGACTAAACATACAGCAAATTGCATTATTTTTNATAACGCGAATTCTGCAGGTTCTAGTAATGGCGTATCTCATTGCTGACTAAACATACAGCAAATTGCATTATTTTTCCAGTACAAATGCTAGACATTTTCAAACGAGCGTACGTGCTTTCCCCAAATTCAAGGAGTTGATGTGGCATTGGAATTTTCTATGCCTTCAAGTTCACCACAGGCAAATGTCGTTTTCACGTCAGATGAATCTTTAATTTGCGATCACATATCTTTCATGCAAGGAGATTAGGCCCAAGGAAAAATTCCGAGTTATGTCACTCCGTGATATTGAAAATACGTAAAATTTTTCGGCGGTGTTCACCTTGAGCTATATTTCTTTTATCAAGACTGACGTGGAACTTATCTCAAGGTCGTTTCATTAATGGGCTACAAAATTACGTGACTCGGGAGAGCTAAGAAAAATCCATAATGTTGCCACAAGTACTGCCTGGTGTTTCATNGGGCTACAAAATTACGTGACTCGGGAGAGCTAAGAAAAATCCATAATGTTGCCACAAGTACTGCCTGGTGTTTCATGTACTTTTGCTAAGTTTTTCCTCTTGCGTCGACGAGTGTAGAAAGAACAATAATCATAGTCATTCTTCAATGCAGAGGGGTCAGTAAGTTACGAAAACACAATTGTGAGCAACTGGGTAGCATATATTGCGAAAGGGTACCGGATTTGATTGTGACGGGAATCGGAAACACCGCCAATGCAATCGCTCGGGATCGACCACGCCACGACCAACAACATGCCGTTGGTCACGCAGTCTATGAAATTCAACTTTAGTCATCTTTAGGACACTTTAAACTGTGTTGTTTATTAACGCTGTCCGCTTTTAAGCCACCGGAAAGCAGATTACAAATTTTGTATGGAGCGTGTGGAGGCAAGGAGGAGCTACGAGCTGCGTTCATTGAACATAACCTAAACTTACATACGAAAACTTCTAACAAATTCATACCTTATCCAGGAATCGAACCAGAGGCGTTTTCCACTGTAAACTTCTGACCCAAGCAGCGCTATTACAGTAGTCGGTTTGAAAGCTTTAACACGTAGCACCTGCTCATATAAGTGGCAGAGAGTTTTAAAGTTTTGATTCGCATCGTTCTGACACCTCTTCGCAACTAAATAAACACGAATAGCTTTTTTATTGAAAATAACGGGTGATTAGGAGCTGCATAATATGAGAAAAGGAATTGGAATACATGAAAAAAAAAAAAGCGGAAATTCTTATTATCGCTACTGTTGTTTATAATATCAACAAAATTTGAAATAGTTACATAATTCGAAAAAACAATTTTTGTTATTCTTATCTGTGTGTTTCCTATCATATTGCACCATTAGTCTCGGTACAGGAACAAGGTCGCATATATTCTAGCGAGTAAGACAGTATTAATACATGATGACTGGACGATGTTTTTTAAAATTAGAAATCTGATAATGTACAATGATGTTCGAAAAAATTCATTTTGTGAGGTTTTACAATCTTTGTACCAATAGTGTCGATACAGAATCACAACGTATAATTTTTTTTCTCGCTTTACAATAATGAAACAATAGAAACTTCATAACCGTACAAAAACTTACCAAAATTCCTTTAATTATTCTCCGTTTTCCACTCGATTTTGCCGGCAGCAGCAAAGGGTAACGATATCATACTCAAAATCATATATATTAAAAAAAATAAATTTTGTGCATTTTTCGTTGTTTTTTTGAAAGTGGCTAGTTCAATTGGCTGCATAATAATTTGTTTCATATGAAACAAATACCGCCTCCGTGTTGTTATTTACTTCACCCGTGGGTTAACGTTACATTCCCAGCACTGACCCTGGGAAATTTTAAGGTGGTTGGATATCCTGAAATTTAAAGTAAAAAAAATCAGGTGAACCAAAGTTTTCAAAGAAAGGGCAGCCTGCCAATTATGGAAACTTTAAGAAACATTTAAATAAAACAAAATTTCATGTTAAAATAACTTTTAAAATTTAAGTAAATCAAGATTTTCAGTTAAAAATTTTATTTTTATACGCTAAAAAACATTAATGTAATTTTCCAAATGGTTTGGTATTCCAATGAAGTTATCATGAAATCATAAAATACAGACGTTCACAAAATGTTGGAAGAGACATTTGGGCCTCTGAACAGCCTTAAGGCTGTCAAATATATTATCAAATAAAACTCAAAGACATTAACTTTTTTTCATTGCTATATATATGGCTCATGTGCTCTGAAATCATATTTTAAATACCTATCAGTATATTGAAAAAAAAACATACAAATAAAATAATTAAAATTTTAGAATTCTTTTCAAATGAGAAACAGTATCTTAAAAACGAATGGAGTGGAACTGCAATAATGTAGAAAAATTGCGCCATCTCACCGAAACACTTTATGTGCCCTTTGCAGAAACGAGAAATCTGTGTTGACGTGCAGCCATGCATCGTGGGTCGTAATTAAAAAAAAATCAGGACAGGAGTTGCGAGCTGTATGTGACTTGTTTTCCGCGCCGATAGTAGCTGCTGCTGCTGCTGCGGTGCCTACCGTCAATATTTCCCAACTAGAGTGTGTCCTTGACACACGATATATCTCCAGCGGCAAGCTCGACTGGACCTGGCGTCGCTCGGCTTGGTCGCCCGTGTATTCGGCTGTCAAACCACCAGCGAACCACCAATCGGCGAATCGAAGTCCAGCCCGCGAGTGTCGAGGTAATGGATTCTACAGCAAGGAAAATGCAAGGGAAGAGCAGCACCATCGAGCTCGGTTCGTGATGAAAGACGAGCTCGTGATGAACGAGTGCATACTATCTTGTGTATGCGAAGGGAAACATATGTGCTTCGTGACAGTCATTTACTCGTTAAGCCGATCATAGTCGAACCTAATTTGTTTCAAGGGCTTATTAACGTCCCCCCGGTGTTTTGCCTGAAAGCGTATCAAAGGAAGGCTTACAAACTAAATTACGACCTAACTTTAATTAACACCCATGCCTTATCTGGGATTCGAACCCAGAACATCACGCATCCAGACCAGCGGCGCACCCACCGACCGTACCACGGTAGACCAGCTCGTACCTAATTAAACGACTTGGTAGTATAAAGTTAATTACGTTGCATTTGATAAAGTTCTCCAGAGGTTAAATTTCCGCAATAAGGATATTACGGAATTAGAGAACTTGTTTATTGTATTCGTTTTGACAAGCACATCATTTTAAAAACAAAGAGGTAAAAATTATGAACTCAGATGAAACATAAATATTTATATTTGTACGGTAGGCCTAATCGAAGTGTATTATTTTTAAAGCATTATAGAATACTAAATTCAAAGTAAACAATTTTCAATACTCAAGGAGAAGCAGGGTAAAGTGGCAAGTGTGGATAAAGTAGCCATCAGCTGTTACTACTCTGGAGAGTGCTGCAGTCTGGTGGTGAGGATTTGAAATAGTCAAGAGGGAAGCCATTAGACTTCTGAGAGCATCTGAGCTGGTTGTCTTACAATTTATTGGTTTTATTGAAGTTTTTGTGGTTTTGTTCATGCCTGATGTAAGGTAAGTGATGCATACCTTTAATTTTATCTCAGTGCGTAGCAGGTTTATAATTATTTACTACAATCCCACAAAAATATTATTAATTAGGCTTTTAAATCATTATGTGTCGTAAAATTTAGTAGATTACTTAGTTTTTACTCTAGACAAGCTTTTATGTAGAGGCGTCGAAGAGGGCAAAGTGGACAGCCACCTAATGTAGTTTGAACTAATGGGTTGAAACATTCGCCACTTGAAAGTAGAATGATCGCAGTTGGCAAAAGGGAAGGTTATACTATTCGACATGAAAAGTAACTGTAGAACAGCACCGTCGCTTCTAGCATACAGCCAGAATAATAGGCTAAATGCATTTTTCAAGCGATTGGCAATAGCCGAAACATGTTTGTATTTTATTTCGTGCCGTACTAATATTTAGTTCTGTCCCCTGCTGATTGACATAGATTCTATATCAAATGGATAAACTGTTAAATGCAGATAACGTTAGTAGCCAGTCAATTACCACACTACCCGACATAGCAGAGCAAAAATGTTATTTGGTAAAAAAAAAATTCTTAAAATTCAATAAAAAATAGTAATTCGCAATACTTACAACATAATATGTTTAGTTGTTTTTACAATAACTATACCGTATAGAGGGTGATTTTCTATTTTCGTTTTACTTACAGTAGACGATGTAAATTCATTTTACCATAGAGTGGCCACTTTACCCTGCTCTCCCCAACGTTTCATGTTCTTTATGTTTCCAATATCTTACTATGAATTTTGTTTCACATTATTATACGGAAAGGCTTTAAATATTCGGTCGTCTAAACGAGGATGCCCCTTAACCTCTGATGTGAGTAAACTACTACTGTCTTGTTCTCCAGCAAAGCAAAACATTCATTTCACTTCCATCTTAACTGTCGTTAAAAGACTCGGAAGGATAACTGCGTTCGTTAGCAATCATTTTCATTCAATTGAAAGTTTACTATGAATAATTAAACAACACTTACGAAACACACAACTAAACTCCGATAATGAACATCGACAAACCTGGTAGGATATCTGATATCGAGAAACGGAAATTAAGTATTCGTCTTTATTTTTCGAACATTTCTGTTGGCTGAAACTCATCATGCACACGATCGCAAATACAATTTCGCCAATCCCTAGACGCCTGCACGTCGTGGTCGCATCCTATACGACACTAACTTGACAACCGTGAAGTCTATTATAATGACTAGCTACCTTCAATTAAAAAAAATAGTCGTTCAGGTCGTACACGTTTCTCATCGTGAACCAAGGATAACAGTATAGCATGAGAACAATTTATTATTCATTTGCTTACCAAACTTTGTCCTACGACTAAGTAAACTACAAATGTACACTTTATGTTGCCGTACAAAATGCGTTCAGACAATAAGTAGATCCTCGTTTTCGAACTTCTTTCGTAACTATTCGTTTTCCTTATTAGAGTTGCTGAGACCTGATGCTACACAGTTTCAACATTGAGTGAAGATATGCACTAGAGTGGCCATGGGATATGAAAAATCTGACCAGTTTATTTTGTTCGTTCTTGGGTAGATTCAGAGGAGCGCTAGTGTTCTCGACTGGGAGGTAGCAGGCAGCAGGCGACGCAGCAAGCGAAATACCTCGCCACCCGTGCGGTGTTGCCAGTTCCGCAGCCGGCAAACGTAGGTCATCACACTGACCTAGGCTCACCCATGTGTTCGTTAACGTTCTGCCAAAGGCGAGCCTGTCTCATGCGATTTATCAGTTTTCCTATTAGTTGTGAATATCCAACTCATGTTTTAGCTAATGCTGGCGACCATGGCATTTGTTTCGTTTCTGTCGTAGAATATTTCGTACGCCCCAAAGCTTGTATACCTCAGTCACATTATCTTGTAATGCCACTGAATGTTGATATATGTAATGTTTCTGAACTAATTAATATTATTCANTTAACGTTCTGCCAAAGGCGAGCCTGTCTCATGCGATTTATCAGTTTTCCTATTAGTTGTGAATATCCAACTCATATTTTAGCTAATGCTGGCGACCATGGCATGTGTTTCGTTTCTGTCGTAGAATATTTCGTACGGCCCAAAGCTTGTGTACCTCAGTCACATTATCTTGTAATGCCACTGAATGTTGATATATGTAATGTTTCTGAACTAATTAATATTATTTANTACCTCAGTCACATTATCTTGTAATGCCACTGAATGTTGATATATGTAATGTTTCTGAACTAATTAATATTATTTACGATTAACTGCACAGGCTCATTAAATGGTGCAGTTAAGTAAATTGAGGTAGTAAGATTTCACTCATGTGTATATAAACGTGTTATATGTCCAGATATGTTATTCGTGTCATTACTGGAAACCTACACTGTAGTCTATCATCAATAAATTAACTTTCTCTCCGGGCAACAAGACAGAAGGAAATGTAGTAAATAAAGTAGTAAGGAATTTTAACAACGTTCTAAGCTAACGATTTTTGCATTAAACTTATAAGAATTCTGTATTTGCTGAGATTTGCAGCGATATAAACTACTATTTGGTATTCATTTACGTCTGCAAAATGAGTTATCAAAAATATGTAATGGTCTATGTTTTAATTCTAATTTATTATTTTACTATAGTTTCGGCGTTTATGATAAAATACGAGTACTGTTAGCACTAAAAATTACAAATGTGTTGTTAATCATGAATGTCGTCATAAATCATATTAGCGTTTTCATTCCGTTTTTATGTGAAAGGAAACTGACAGGAAATTATTGTTCATTAGTTTATTATCTGATATTAAGTGATTAGTACTTCACTGAAGCAGGTTTAGAGTATAAAGGATACGCGATATATTTTGAAATGACATTGTGGTTGAATCACGAAAGAATTGAAGAATTTGAAATCCTTGGTTAGTTTCCATTTGCTGGGTATCTTTCTGCCTCGTTTAAAATTTTGCCTTCTTATTGTTTTAATTTCTTGTAGAGGCGCGTTGATATAGTTAAGCTTCAAAAATTGTACACATATATNTTTTGCCTTCTTATTGTTTTAATTTCTTGTAGAGGCGCGTTGATATAGTTAAGCTTCAAAAATTGTACACATATATGGATTTTGCAGTTCGTATTTCCATGTGTACAGAATAAAAACATTCCTATCACTTATAACTTTTGAAACATTGCTCTCTTAATAAATGATTTAAGTCATATGGCAGTATTTCCCAAATTCGCTGCCACCGCTACGCTACTGTGGCTAATCCAGTCGGCATTTGTAATGTTAACATTAATGCAGTTGTATGCACGAGGATTGGATTCAGAAAAGCGTAATTAACAGCAAACAATCTATACGCATTAGTTTCACGTCGTTATGTTTTTACATTCGTTACGGGCTTTTAAAATTCCTGCTTAGCTTTTTCTGTCGATTCATATGAAAGTGCACTTAGTAAAGCCGCGTACACGCCACCGAGGATTTGCCGTAACGAAACAGCGTCACGAACCCAACGCTGCAATAAGCTCGGTGGCGTGTACGTGACCACGTAGCACAGAACGTAACAGAGTCATACAGGTGGTCTTTTCCCAGACCGCTCCCTCCAGAGGAGGTCTGAGAACGAAACTTCAAGAGCGCTTCCGGCGAGGTTTTGCCCGGGGTGTGAGTGTGTACAACGTCCGTAATAGCACTTCGAGCTGTTATCACAACACCTTCTCTTTCTTCAGCTCCTAGTTGTGATCAGAATTTTGGAGAGGGTTTTTTTACTGTGTTGTCCTTGAGTTTACAGTCCCGTCGTGGACTGGATTGAAGACGTAATTCTGTGACTGATGTAAGCACGTAAAAACAATCCAATATTGTCGGAGTTAGNGTCGTGGACTGGATTGAAGACGTAATTCTGTGACTGATGTAAGCACGTAAAAACAATCCAATATTGTCGGAGTTAGAAAATATACTTATTTCGATAAGATACAGCTTAAGGAGCCTCCCCAGTAAATTTTTTTAAAAGTTTTAAGGTTACCTCCGGTTGTATGGGAGCATTGAGAGACGGCGATGAAAACCTGCAAACACATTCCTGACGCTTATTCAGTTTCTTCAGAATTTTAAGCGGTAACTTTAAGGTTTTAATACGTAAATCATAGTTGAAACACTGTTTTAAAGACGAATAAATGTAAACAGAGGGCTACTTACAGTGATTTTTGCTGACATTGAGACTTTTAAACGACCATTTTTATGTTCNGAATAAATGTAAACAGAGGGCTACTTACAGTGATTTTTGCTGACATTGAGACTTTTAAACGACCATTTTTATGTTCCAATATCCAAATAATATTGACTTTAATTTCTGTCCTGAAAAAAAAAAATCACATTTAAATATTCCGTAGGTGTTTGTAATTATAATAAACACAACTACTTGCAATGAAACCCANTTTTGCCTTCTTATTGTTTTAATTTCTTGTAGAGGCGCGTTGATATAGTTAAGCTTCAAAAATTGTACACATATACGGATTTTGCAGTTCGTATTTCCATGTGTACAGAATAAAAACATTCCTATCACTTATCACAATTGAAACATTGCTCTCTTAATAAATGATTTAAGTCATATGGCAGTATTTCCCAATTCGCTGCCCCCGCTACGCTACTGTGGCTAATCCAGTCGGTATTTGTAATGTTAACATTAATGCAGTTGTATGCACGAGGATTGGATTCAGAAAAGCGTAATTAACAGCAAAAAATCTATACGCATTAGTTTCACGTCGTTATGTTTTTACATTCGTTACGGGCTTTAAAATTCCTGCTTAGCTTTTTCTGTCGATTCATATGAAAGTGCACTTAGTAAAGCCGCGTACACACCACCGAGGATTTGCCGTAACGTAACAGCGTCACGAACCCAACGCTGCAATAAGCTCGGTGGCGTGTACGTGACCACGTAGCACCGAACGTAACAGAGTTGTACAGGTGGTCTTTTCCGAGACCGTTCCCTCCAGAGGAGGTCTGAAACTTCAAGAGCGCTTCCGGCGAGGTTTTGCCCGGGGTGTGAGTGTGTACAACGTCCGTAATAGCACTTCGTGCTGTTATCACAACACCTTCTCTTTCTTCAGCTCCTAGTTGTGATCAGAATTTTGGAGAGGGTTTTTTTACTGTGTTGTCCTTGAGTTTACAGTCCCGTCGTGGACTGGATTGAAGACGTAATTCTGTGACTGATGTAAGCACGTAAAAACAATCCAATATTGTCGGAGTTAGAAAATATACTTATTTCGATAAGATACAGCTTAAGGAGCCTCCCCAGTAATTTTTTTTAAAAGTTTTAAGGTTACCTCCGGTTGTATGGGAGCATTGAGAGACGGCGATGAAAACCTGCAAACACATTCCTGACGCTTATTCAGTTTCTTCAGAATTTTAAGCGGTAACTTTAAGGTTTTAATACGTAAATCATAGTTGAAACACTGTTTTAAGGACGAATAAATGTAAACAGAGGGCTACTTACAGTGATTTTTGCTGACATTGAGACTTTTAAACGACCATTTTTATGTTTCAATATCCAAATAATATTGACTTTAATTTCTGTCCTAAAAAAAAAAAATCACATTTAAATATTCCGTAGGTGTTTGTAATTATAATAAACACAACTACTTGCAATGAAACCCANAAAAAAAAAAATCACATTTAAATATTCCGTAGGTGTTTGTAATTATAATAAACACAACTACTTGCAATGAAACCCACATAAGAACTAGGGACGCCCCTTAACGACGTGTGGAACAAGTTGTACGCTGAAATAAGTAGAAGCCCTGAGGAGTGTTCCGTTAACTCAAACCACTGGTTTTTCCACCAGAGTCTCCGTTGAAAATGTACGCGTGAGCTGCTGTCGCTACGTTGAAATACATGTCAAAATCACTGTTCACCGGTGAACAACACCGACACTGTTCTCTTGAGCAACAGCGAGTGTTACTGTTCACGACTGGTCCACACTTTTGTTACGCATGCTCGTTGTAGCTGCGAGCTCGGCTTGGGACAGAAAGAGATGCGACATAAAAGGCCGAGCACCGAATCAAAAATTTCTCTGTTTGGTTCTGTGTTACATTATGTTGCGTGTACATGGCTTAAGAAAACGACAGGATTTTCAACGGGGCTAAACTTACATCATTTTCATTTACGTCTATTTCAGAGCCTCCATGGAAGAAGTTTAAAAACATTTTATAATTTTACTTATTTTAAGCTCATAGTCTTTTTAAATTTTTAATAAAAAATTAGAATTTAACGTATAATAGCCAATGCATTATTATATATAATAATTTTTTTTCATATAGTTAATGTAATTTTTTCACTTGGTTACAGAAAGAATGAATATTGGAAAATTTTATACGAATTGTTAAATATGCGACAGATGTTACATATATTAAATGTGTAAATTATACGAAAGTTAATTAACGAGATTAAATTAAAATAAAACAATTTTAGATACAAGATAAATAAAGGGNAGATTAAATTAAAATAAAACAATTTTAGATACAAGATAAATAAAGGGGATAAACTGTTCTTATTAAAATCACATTTACACTCACGATCGAGCGTACCATTGCGGCTTCAATATATTGCCGTCGCACATTTCTCATCGTTTCGACCTTCGTTTGTGTTGGTTCATAGGTAGTTTCGCCCCGTACACACACACACACACACACACACACTAAATTTTCTTCTCTCGGCTGCTGCGTTCCAGTTTAAGGGCTCTGGAGACTTAGCTCCGGCTTCTACAGTAGGAGTATATATATAACACACGTGCATGTATTACCCGAGGGACACGTGGCCGGAGCCTTCTGGGACGTGGAGGGTGAAGATTTGCGCGCAGCTTTGCAGTCCGCAACACAGACAAACACGGCGTTGCTTAGTCTTCGTGGCGATCCTCCGTGTCTGTGAAGTTACAGTCATCCTTCAACTGTCGCGCTGTGGAACAATTTGGGAAATTCCTGAGCAACGTTTTTGAAGTAACGATTTCCTTACCCGACTATAACTGTCGCTTTACCACGAAGTAAAAAGTTTAGGTTATTAGGAGAAAAATAATTATGTCAAAAGCATTTAAGTTACATTTTACTGTTTGAATAACCAAGAGTTGGTCATAGAATCATGTTAAATTATAGGTAAAATAAACACATTATTTAAAGAATTAAAATGAATATCATCGTGGACTTGGGATGGCCTAATTTTTCTTGTGGCTTCGTTTCCTAGATATTATTTTTTGTTTTACATGTTAAATATTTTTAATGGCTGCCATAACATTGTTTTAATATTATCATTGTTTATTTCACGATGATGTTTAGTAGTTAGAACCCTAAACAATATTTTGTTATGCGTAGTTCTACTGGTAAACTTAAAAACACGAAAGATTTAATTCTTAAAAAATTCCTTCATTTTCAGATTTGTATCTACATTGCATACCTTGCGTTCTACAAGAAATACAGACTTATGAAATCAGCTTACTGTCTATGTACATCCCCTCTATTCTTAAAACTCTGAACTGCACCAAAGTTCACCAAACTCGATTCACATGTAGTACTGAATGACAACACCAGTTTTGTCCATTACGTCACCAAGTGATTTACAGCCGAATACATAGTCAGTATTTATTTGATGATGAGATTTTGTATCAGAACTTGTGAATAAAATGTAATGTGCAATAAATTATCCATGTTCCATCCAACTTGCGAAAAAAAGTGGGTAGGTACGTATCTAAATTGTGCATTCAACACTTGCAGTTTTTCGGCGAATAACTAACTGTGCTTAGACCTAATCTCGAGAAAGGTCGTTTGTCTAGGGTAAGTAATTCAGGGTTGGTCTAGGTTTTACCTTCGGCTGTACTATTTATACGTACATGGTACACAGGTTTCCACATAGCTGTTTACGGTATGCTGACAATTATTACACCATTCTCTCTTGGCAAACATAACCTTGGTTTTTCAGTGTTAAGCATACACACAATTATGGTACATCAGTTAGAGTTGATCTTGTTAAGATTTAGAGAAGACTGACGTTCGTCATAAACAAGTTTCTCGGCACAGAAATTTATTATGTTCAATGAACCTTGGCTACTGTCAGAAAAGTTGTAACTCATCGCCCTTGTTTTTTACCTTGGTACTTAGTTTTCCCTTCGTATAGCTCGTATGACATAAACTTGTTTATTTTGTACCTGGGCTGTGTTGAATCTTCTTAAAATAGTGTATTTGTTCAACTGAAATATTTATAACATTGTTCTGCTTTTATATTATTCTGACCAAACACATATTCAAGTGCTGCATGCACCTGGTAAATTCACCAGTGAACAGATTGCAAATAAAATGTTTCGAATTGTATTAAACACGTAAGAATCTCTCAATAATAATAGCAGTTCATTACCTACTTCTTTAGTTGTAGGCAGTTCACAAAAATTCACACTTTGACACACGACAGTACCGATGGCAAATTGACCTCCGTAAGGTGATATGAAACAACTGTAAACGATGTCCACCTTTTCATAAAGACACAAAATAATTGTTCCAAGTCCAAACAAATTAGATACCCACCTTGCGTAAATAGGTTTCTGGTTTTCGTAAGTTATATTATAAGAATTATCTTCTAATTTAAAGTGTCCATTGACAAATTAATTTACCGAGTTATTGCTTATAGATATTGGGCTCAGAATGGGCGAAGGAAAGTAGAAAATCCATGATGAAAGCCACCCAGTTGGAAAGAGGGGGTATGTGCCCCAGGAATATTATTCATCCTTTAGAGTGACCAGACGTTCTGATTTTCACAGGACAGTCCTTTTTTCTAAAGCATTGCCCTGGGGAATGCGGTCATGAAATGTTCTCCTTTAGCCAAGTGTCGTACGTATGGTCCTGCTTTTTACACATAACAAATATTGAACATTTACATTATTTACATATGGAGCGAGTTTTATGCATTGATTTTACAAAATAACACTTTTATGCATGCTATTCATTCGAATGAAGAATAATTTCCAACAAGAAATGAATGTTAAGCTGTAGTGATAGTGTATTAAGTTAAAATAAAATTGTAACAATTATTTTGATTTATTACGATAGCTATTATTTACAGTAGTGTTATGCATGAAAGTTATTCACATATTTTTTATTAAAAATAACTTTTCTTATTACGAACATGTCCTGATTCACGCATTAAAAAATGTGGTCACTCTATATGTGTCTTATCAAAGTATGACATACTTTGATAATACACATGAAATAATTGTTGGTTTCCATACCAAATAAATGTTTTACAAAGTCACAATGATTTTTAGAAATTTGGATATGCCAATTTTTTCGTCGTTACATTTTAGTCTAATGAACCGTACATAATATAACAGCGTTAATGTTAGAGTGAATATGTTTTACATAAGCAATGCTTTATATTCAAAACTGAAGTGCATTCCTTCAGTTCGAGAAGTATCGTTAGTACACGGAAAACGGAGGTGTACTATGCAGCCAACTCTTCTCAAGTTTCATCTGCGCCTATGCCAAAAAAAAAATCTTAAAAATCGGCAAAGTTTATCAAAATGGAATTGCCAAACTTTTGTTTCATATTTAACGGCCATTTCTCCCTTCCTCATCTTTCCCACCGCATGGACTAGCTGCAGCTGCATTTACCGGAAGGCTGGTGAAATAAAGACGCGAAAAAGGTAGAAACAGCGTCGGAGGAAAAAAAGTTTTTAATTGAAGCTCCCAGCACTCATGACTCAGGGAAATTCTACGGGGGATATTTGCGGCTGTGGGCCGGACTGCCGTCTCTACTCCTTACTGCGAGATGCCTCTCCGGAGGAGCGGCAACGCTCGCTGGAGGGGGAGCGGCTTCGTCTGGGGAGACGCCTCCAGCTTTAAACTTTATAGTGCTAGTGGCAAGTTGCCTTCACGTGAGAGCCAATTCATTGCTTATGCACCCTGACAGCATAGACGCACGCGTGCTTTGCTCTCTGGTGAACAAGCTGGCGAAGGCTTTGTTCCACAGAGCGAACGAGGGAAATCACGCAGAGCTAATCTGTAAGTAGAATTCTTTGTATTCGCAATCGAAGTTTGTAAGGCGGGCACACAAGCGAAAGTTTTTATCGCCCACGTTCAGTTCCATACCTTGTAACGTTTAAAAAAAAATATATATTAATAATTTTCCTATTATTTAATTTTTAATAATTAACAAATTCATTATATAAATTTAATTTAAATTGAGCATATTATTTAATTTCAATTATAATTAACTGATTTCAGTGAATTTCGTTAATTTTACCTTATTGATGGCCTTCTTACATTCACATTTTTCCGGCCTCGTCTCCNACTGATTTCAGTGAATTTCGTTAATTTTACCTTATTGATGGCCTTCTTACATTCACATTTTTCCGGCCTCGTCTCCTATTACACTTCCGCCAAGTTATCGACGCATTTCCGGGCAGTTTAACTGCACACGCTCTTTCAAACAGGATGTGTACTTTAACACGCCGCATATCTTTCGCCTTGCTGTCCCATCTGGCGACAAGACTTCTTTGCCACGTCCTTCAAGCTCGGTAAGTTTTCACAGAATAAACAGATGGCCACAACCTCATCTCTGGTACACACACAAATTTGTTCAATACACAGCGCTGGGCAACCGACTTCCTTAGTAACTTTTAAAGCATACCATTTGCGGCTAACCAATTAAACTAGTTTAATCCAAACGGAAACGAAATTCGCTATATTTTATTTTACACAGTTTGAATCCAACAACTGTGCTGTCGTAAATGTAAAACAGAAAGCAGGGCTAGTGCCTATTCCAGGAGTACTCCGAGGAATCCTTTGCAATCCAGAAATTTAAGTCTCCCTCCTCCAACACATGCAGGTTTTCTGTTGACGTAAAGTAAAATGTTTCGNCTTTGCAATCCAGAAATTTAAGTCTCCCTCCTCCAACACATGCAGGTTTTCTGTTGACGTAAAGTAAAATGTTTCGTCCGTAAAATGCAAACGAAGTGAGTTTTCTTTTCAAGGAAAATGTGTGACTCGAGAGAGAGAAAGAGAGTGAGGGCGGGGGACAGGATTTTTGAAGGAACTGGCAAAAAATTTGTNTCCGTAAAATGCAAACGAAGTGAGTTTTCTTTTCAAGGAAAATGTGTGACTCGAGAGAGAGAAAGAGAGTGAGGGCGGGGGACAGGATTTTTGAAGGAACTGGCAAAAAATTTGTAATCCTACATTTATTTTTGTAGGATTGTTTCAATTACGAATTATTTTTAAATACAACTGTTATACGAAGGAAATCCTCTTGCAATATAATTTTCTGAAAATGCCCATTAAAACATAGTCCTCCATTTTGACTACTATCAAAATTTGAGATGCAATAAAAATACCTTCATTACTAGCAAAAATGTTCTTTAAAAGAGTGCTCAAAATTTTATCACCCCAAAACAACGCACGTTTTTCGATCTAATAATTTTGTATAGAAATAAAGCAAATATAAAATTTAAAATTCTCAGGTAACAATTTCAATGATATCAATGTGGCGTGCTACAAAATTTATTTTTGAAAATTCCTGTCACCTAAGAAAATGTATTTATTTTTCTGGAGGTCCTTAGCATGACATGGATTTTATCAATACCTTTTTACAATTATTGAATTTTTCTGATTCACTAGAAATATCAACAAAATTGAAGCAGAAATACCACATCGCGCTTAAAAGCTTCAATTTCTCCACCAAGGCCTAGGCAGGTTACAAACCCAACAGGGAACTAGACCAGTCATAGTTATCAACATAATTACCATTTCAAACAAACGCTACAATTCCCAGCAAATCTCATAAAATAAAATATTTGCAAAAAGTTACAAATACCCTATATTTACCCATTACTGATACAAAATTACGCCCACCTAGGTCAAGAGGCGCAGATACTTGGCTTTTTATCCTGTCGTCAATGGTCGTCTCTGAGCTGCATATCCTTAGCGGGCCAGTATACAGGAGTCTGCCCCACTTTACTACACCCCGCAGCGACCGTATGTTGCGAAAAGTAGACTACTGGGAATAACGTCACAAGAATAGGAGATAAATAATACATAAAAAAAGTGATCTTTACCAGTTACCCAAGTGAAGACAATTGCCAATCGCCGGAAGCAGGAAGGACGACGCACTCTTCTATTCCCCTGAAACCCGCCGCTGTTTGCAAGGACAGTAAGTTGCAACAGCGGGTGCTCCGACGACACAAGAAGCTGACGTAGCTGACACAGCCTTAGCTGTCATATTCAGAACAGCCAATAGCTGGTGATGACGTATGCCGCCTGAGACAGAGCCGCTCAGGCTTAGCTGGTGGTAAGGCGAGGTTGTCCCCGCGACATACGTATGAAGCAAGTGTGCAAGTTCATACGTCTCGATGCGCCATCCACCCCGGTACGCTCTATTCACCTGCCACGCACTGCTGCCTACACAAGGCAAAGCCCTTACAGTCCATTCACAGTAACTTAGAAATTTTCTGAAGCCGTGCTGAAGTTCTACTGATGACAGGCTTTTCCTCCGTCTCATGTGAACGAAGCTTAACACGTCTAGAAAATAACATTTTGCATGATAACTATTTATTACTATGCATTACCAGCACACAAATTTGCTCCTAGCTTTTGATTCATTTAATTATAAATTTAATATTATAATTTGTAAATGAAATATAAGTCAAAAGTTAAATTTAACCAAAAATGAGACACTTTTGTTTTAACAAAGTATAAAAACGCTTGTGATACGTGAAATATTTAGGAAACAGGCAAACACGCCATACGTGGGGTGATCTTTCTAAGGCTTGATTCAAACAGTTTGAAGAAACCGCGAGTGGACTATATATATATATATATATATGTTGGTCCAAGTAGAGCGATTGAAGGCGAGCGCCAACATGTAGACAGCGCCATTTGCCTTGCCTGTCCTTCACTCGTACTCGCCGGCACTGCTTCAATACGGTGTCGGCTTCCTGTGCACGAGTCAAAGGCACTCGCATTCTCTTGACCGATGGTGTCCACACGCTGGCCTGCAAAGCAGTACGCGTTTGTCACTTGACGCAAGACGACACCGCAGTTGATTACATGTGCATTGGACGACACAAATGGTGTCACGCAAAAGTAATAAAAACCCAATGGGGCAACGACGAAGTATATGCATATAGTTATAGGATTATATTAAAGTGTGCCTGCATTTGGTACTCGAAAATAATCAACAAAGATCAGCATCGAGCATGATTCACAACTTAGAAAAGGTGATAGTTGAAATATTCGGGCGGGGATTTGTGAAAGGTCGTTAACAGTGGCAGTAGTAGTAATAATGTTTAAGCACATGTTTAAAAAAAATAATGTTTCATTAAAGCCGTTCTTAATGTCAAAACAAGGCTGTCAAAGTATGTACCAGAAAAGCAACGCAAGATAGGGGTGGCTGTAATGAGCCGTTAGTTTATTTTAATGAAACAATGAAGCAATTAAAAACATCTTTTAAAAATTACTTCCAAAATATAACTGAAAGAATTGAAATATTTTTTGATAGAAATGAAAGTAAAAACTACTTTCGAAAGTAAATTATGATAGGGTTGGTCAAACCATGTTAGCAAGTAAAGGTAAAATTCAAAAATTTTAAAAACCTGCCGATATATTCTGTGAACGTTGATTTCCCCAACTGGTACCCACTTTTTTCAAATCATTGTATAAGTTAATATAGGCTAATAGTGAGATAACTATCATAACCGAAGGGTCACTAATTACTACCGCTACCAGACTTTTCGTGCTGAACTGAGTTTGTAAGCTGCGGATTTGTTAAAGGCATGGTCTTTGAAATACCGTCGAAACTTTTACGACGGCTGCCTATTAATTAGCTGTCGAGGCATGGTGCATGCTCGAGAAACTTCCCGTCTGTAACGTAGGGTACTTATTATAGCATTTCCTCAAGATATTTTGGTTCTGCAGGTTACTAACGCATTCCTAAGAGAATGAGCTTCTTATCAGGATAGTGATTAACGGTGTTTACAACTTTCAATGGATTTTGTAAAAGCTATATAACTAAGTAGTCCATAAATTGTAAGTTTGGCGAGCGCTCACTGAAAATACAAGCCAAATAATTAATAAAAAAAATAAAAGTTTTTATTTGTTTTGTTGCGAGAGACGTCTAAATGTATTAGTTTTTGGATCGATATCACAATTTTCTGTGTACTGTAATAGTGACCTGTCAAGAAGGTATAAGTTATTGAATGCCCAAAATATAGTGAGTGAGTGAGTGAAGAGATTTGGGCGGCTCTTAAAAGCGAGATCTTCAGAGCCGATTAGGGTGATTGCAGAGAGTATGGAGCAATACCGTAATGAAAGGGTGGGGAAACGTGAGGTCCCCGAGAAAACCCGCTGACCAGCAGCATCGTTCGGCACGATTGCCACAGGTGAAAGTCCGGGAGTGGCCCGGCCGGGGATTGAACCTCGTTCGCCTTGGTGGGAGGCGAGCAGGCTAACCGCATGCACCTCCCTTCCTCAAATATAGTAAACGAGATGGTTATTTAAGTGGTTTATTATGAAATGGGTTTCTCTAAAATATATTTTACTTGAACACCTAGCAAAAATTATTTAATAGTGCCAAAATAAGGTAGAATAGGTTTTTAAACAGAGTAATTTCGTTGAAAGTATATTTATTTTATACAATCAATTAACACATTCAGCCCTTTGGTTGTAAGAAATAAATAAGATCGGTTGTTCATGAAATTTGGTGAAGTTAGTATATTCGGTAAATCAACCCTAAATTTGTTTGGCACGATGTACAACATTTTCTTTTCTTCAAAGATAATTTTACTATATCTTATAGCGCACCCAACCCACGCTGTAACATGGGACATGTTTCTGATGTTCATGAAACTTTGGGAAATCGTTGAAACCAAACTGCTTCAAACTGCACAGAACTTATCTCGCAACTAGTGTTTAGGTAGCATTAAGGAACAGGCTTCACATAAAACCGCATAGTCTTAATCTTGCGCAGTAATCAGATGACGATAAAAGTAGTTAGAAATAGTTCGTTACGGGGCACCTGGCGTTCTAGCGGGGACGAGGAGACGAGCTGCGGCGACCTTGGATGACGTCACGAGTCAAACCTCCTGTTCTGTCATTTCTTCCCGACGGTGGCCATTTTGTCAACCAGTGCCGACTATCCTGCTCAGTTATTCCCGGCCAGTAGTGGCCATCTTGTTCCCTACTTCATGGTCTTGTATTCCAAGTGAGAGGTTTTCACAGAGTGCTCCTGAATTAGATTATTATCTCATTCCTTCTAAGTAGATCTTTTTCCCTACTTCACGCTTTTCTCAGTTTTCCCAAATTATAATTTCTTGTTCATGCTCTTACATCCCGATTTGTTATTTTGACATCCCTTTCTCTCTCACATCCATACCTCGGTTTTCTCGAATTCCTTCTGTTCTCCTTTATTTTCTTTTTGGAAGTCAGTACCGACAACCATCTTGTTCCCTACTTCATGCTCTTACATTCTGCCCTTCCTGTCCAGTCTTCATGCTCTCCACCCCCAGTCAACGATGGCTATGCGAGGCTGTCGAAAAGGTCTCGTCTCTGGCTGTGCGAGGCTCTCGAAAGAGTCTCACCACTGATTGACTATTGCCGATGGTGGCCATTTTGCCAGCCAGTACTGACGACAGCCAGTACCGACAGCACCATTCACCTTGCATCCTGGCAGGGACGAACAGCATTCATATTAGATTGTGTAACGAGTCAAACCTCCTGCTCTGTCATTCCTTCCCGTTGACAGCCATGTTTCCAGTCAGTACCAATGGCGGCCATTTTGCCAGCCAGTACCGGTGGCTGTCATTTTGGCTCTCGAAAGGGTCTCGCATCTGATTGTCTATGGCCGATGGTGGCCATTTTGCCAGCCAGTACCGATGACAGTAATTGTGCCAGCCAGTACCAGTGGCCAATTTGTTCCCCACTTCACACTCACATTCTCGTGCACGCGCGTCCTCCCAAGTTCCTGTCAGAACACCCCTCGTCCCTGCCGGTCCCTGAAAAGACGCCCCGACCGTGATCCCTACTTCATACACACACATACTCACATCATCATTCAGTAGATCATTTAATTAGTCACTTACACAACAGCAAAGTTGCTTCACACTCGAGGTGCCCTGAAACTAACTATTTCCAACTACTAATAAAGTAAAATTGAAAACCTCTGCGAATACACAATAGAAAGCTTTAATTTTTTTTAACACTTTTCCTTAAGAACTTTTCCAAACAGATAGGTGTGTCTCCTTCTGAGGGACTGAGAATCTAACTAACTCTGCATGCTATCCTTGATTTACAATAAAGTACCAGAAAGTATCAGACATTGTATAAACATACATACACATATATATAAAGCGGCTACCAATTGTACTATTTATCTCAATGTCACGAAAATAATATCTACAAACAGAAAATGGTCAAATTTCGTCATTTAACAGCTGCAAAATAAATACTTGACGGGAAATTGCGCATATACGAACGAGGAAGCAACTAAATGTCCCAGAAGATATAGTTCAGTTGTCGGAAGACAATCACGCTGCAAGTTAGCGAATCATGTAGATAAAAGAAAACTAATTTTATGTTTTGCGTACTATGCTGCCAAAAGCCAACAACATTAATTAAGGATGACTTTAAACTTAAGGCTATTTCTACTAATATACATAAAATTAAAGTTAACTTTAAACTCAAGGCAATTTATACCAATATACATAAATTGCAATGCCCTGACACTAATATGCAGTGAATTTTATTGGTTCTGCAGCAATCAGACCCTTATTATTTTCATTATCAATGCCTGACGTCATTAGTTCATATTATTTAGAAAGTGGGGCATGAGTAAAATATTATTTTGTTAATTCACTTAATTAATTAAGTTCTTTTTAACATTACATAATGCAATGTGCTTCCAGTACAACATGTAGTGCCAGGTTTCATACACATAACAAAGAATGGGAGAATGTAGAGATTTGGGCGACTTTGAACATCGAGGTCTTGATAGCCGATGAGGGTGAAACGAGATAAGTATGGAGCAGCATTGGAATGCAATTGTGGGGGGAACGGGAGATCCCCGAGAAAACCCGCTGAGCAGTGGCATCGTCCGGCACGATTCCCACTTACGACCCCGTCGGGAATCGAGCTCGGTTCGCCTAGGTGAGAGAGGAGTAGTCTAACCACTACACCACTGTGGCCCCCCACATATATCAGAGTACTCAGTAGGAAGTCGATCTGATCTGTCTTCCACGCAGTGAGGGAATATTTGCGATGTCTTGGGTGGACTGGCGGGAGGGGCGCAGTCCTTCTCCTCCCCTTCAGGCCCGTGACCCTGCGTTTGAAGTCGCGCACTTTGGAAGATGGCGCCCGCACAGGAGGGACTGCGATGTGCGAGACACCAGCTCTTGAGGGGGCGGAATTCCAATAAAGTGTGAATATTTCTGCCCTTCCCTGAGGTTTCACTAGGATACGAGGCTCTGCGCCGGCCACTTTTACCATGGTTCAGAAATCCTTTTTTTTTATGTCGCAGGACGGCTTTAAAAGCCAAGGCTGTCTTTAAAGAAACGGGCTGAGGAGAGCCAGTCTAGTTTATGGAGTCTGGTAACATCAAAAAAACATCTTTTTGGTGATTCACTATGTCACCGGTACAGCCAATAGGCAATCTGTAGTTTTGGCAGCCATATATATATTATTAAATTAAATGAATTGTATTTTAATGATTGGTATTGCAAAATTATGGACACTGCCCCAGTCCTCTAAAAGAGGAGCACATTTTATGACATGGAATTGATATCGAAAATCAAATATTTATTATTACCTTATCATAGTTTATGACAATTAGGAATGTCCGCCATGCTTTGCTCACATCTAAACCGAAAAAAAAAATTGTATTGAATTACCTTGAGGACAGCGACAAAATATTTATGTGATGGGGCTTAAAATACCACAAATTTGCTTTTGCATATCGAGGATAGATCAATAAGTAATTTTCTCGCGACGATAGTTCATTGCATGCTAAAGGAGTTAAGGTTTTTCCCTGCAGTGCGTTCCGACATACGAACCAGTTTCTTGAAGTGAGCGGTCTCATGACAGTACATACTTTTAATGTTGTCCCGTGAGGAATTAGCTACGTGAGTTTGTTTTTATGGCTGAACATGTGTATTACACCGAAATTCACGGGTATGTGATTGAGGTTTATGGAGAGCGAGCAACAAGTGTGTATGTGAAACACGTTACAAAACAGTGCAGAAAATCCAGCGACGGAATATTGTACGTTAGCCACAAACATTGCTGAACAACCGAAGATATGAGAAGTTGCTGGTGATGTAGGCCTTCCAGATAGCATTACTGACCACATTATTCCTGACGAGCTCCAGAAACCCAAATTCGGTGCATGTTGGATTCCAAAATGTTTAACACTACATCTCTAATATCGTAATTTTGCAGACTTCAACACATGAGACGACTGAAACTCAGCTCGACTCACTCAGTCGATAAATAGAAGCACGAGAAAACAATGTCAATAAAGTCGGCATTATGAAAAACCACTGAAACGCAGACAATTTTCCTCTGATATTTATTAAAGTATACGGAGTTGACACACTTGACGCAATATATACATGAAACAGTTCGCAATACAACGAGCCTCACGGCTTACGAGAACACCGTCGAAGAATCTATTAGAAATGTGTGCTACGTAGCAGTTAGCCGTTTACAAACGCGGCAACCGTAATCCCGCGTACGGCCGATTTAAGAGGTCACTCTTTGATGGGCGGTGGTCATCTATGATATGGCAGCGCCACAGCGTTGCCAACCTATCGCAGTGCCAGGACCATACGGTGTTCTCAGAAAGATCGCACAAACTACTTCCAGGATTGTACATTTATAAATAAATAAATAAAAAAAAAATTTCTCATGGCTTTTAAATAAGATTAAATCAAAACTCTTACTTACAAACAAAATTGTCAGGCAGTAGCAACGTATACCGCTATATTTTCAGTAAAAACACAAGCAAATTTACAAAACTTAAAACAATTTTAAAAATAAAATACAAGTACATGGAGTAATTTACCTTATGGGATACTTTAAAAGTGGAAGAAAAATCGAGTCAGCAATGCAGTTACTTCAGTTTTAATGGACTCTTGATGCGACGGCTGAACAGAGCTGACGATCGTACAATAGTCGTACGATCCTAAGTTTGGATCGTAGATTGCATACCACACGAAATTATCGTACTTTTACGATCAGAACCGTAAGGTTGGCAACGCTGGGCACCTGATAATGCCATAGAACTCCACCTCCTCCCTGAAATCCATTGCGCCACAGACATACCAAAATTCGGGCATCTCGCTGTGCTACTGTTATAGCGTCTACAGATCACTCACTACCTAATAAGGGCATCGCGCGGTACAGATAGTCCCTTTGGACCCTGGTGCGAACCCCGTCGCAACCACTTTCCTACGCGAGCCGAACTCCGCCGGAAATAATAATCAACTGTGCTTGCAGAACATACTCGAAAAGAAAGAACACTATCGAACACCTTAAAGGCTGTTCACGATAAACTGAGCACTTTTGAAAGCTCTGCTTAAAATCTACTTGTACACACATTGTATATTCTTCCCCAATATGCAAAACTGACATATCCCAGGGCCTGACAACTTTATAATTGCGTCTGTGAAATTAAACTGTGAAATTATTGATAAAGAAAATATATTTTACAAATTTGTTAATTCTAACACGTATATACAGTAACGAAAAACAAAGAAAAAGTAATAATCTCAGTACTCAGAAATGTTTCCATAACAGTTTTAATTCAATGTTAAAGCATGGAACTACTTTCCCTTAGTTGTTACTAACTTTACTCGGCACATGCCGGTCATTGAGCCCATTAATAAACACATATCTAAGTAGGGACAGTTTCATTTTTCAAAAGTTGATTTCAGAAGTTCTCATTTTATCATAAACAGCCTTTAACAGACCTCATCATTAATTCTCGACGCAAATTCATACTACGACGACTTTAGAAAAAAACAAACTCATGTCAAGCACACAGAAACTAACACTGCAAAAACGTCTGAATTACTGAAAAAGAACTACTTTCCCTCTATGAAAAAATAAAAATTAAATGTTCCCATATAAGTTATAACTGCACCATTACAAGAAGTTTGATTTTCAACTTCGTTAACACGTTGAAGAAGAAAACGCCCGCAAGGAAATCATCGCTGCCAGTGATGAAACATGGGTAAACCGTTACTCGCCTTCAATAAAAATATCTTCGGTGGAATGGAAACATGTGGTATCACCGCCGAGAAAGAACGTTAAAGTAACGCCATCGATCGGCAAGATCAATGTCAGTGTATAATGAAAGGCACAAAATCGGCTTCACCTTGAGTTATGAGACATCGAGAAAAAAAAAAAACCAACTGTTACTGAGAGAATGAATTCGCGCGAAGACATCAGATTATCCACTACACTTAAGTTTTCAAAATCCCATAACTCACCCTGCATGGGTAATACAGGAAATTTGCAGTCCGTCCACTGGAACAGTAAATTAAAAAAAAACTCTTCTACAGTCCGATTTGGTTTTACTCGATTTACATCTGTTTGGATCAAACAAAGAGAAGTCGTGGTGGAACGCGATTACGGGATGACGCAAGTGTACGAGGTATTGACGGAGATCCACTGGTACTTTAAGATCATTATTTCTATGGAGGGAATATTTAAGCTTGTGCCACGTTGGACTCTTGTGTACGAATCTTCTACGGAACCGTGTAGAAAAATAGGAACAACAGTGCTCGTAAACATTGTAAAAGGTTTTTTTTTAATTCGTTACACTGACAGAGCGTAACGCAAAAGGGAACATTACATATTAATCCTCTCTACTAGATTGGAGTCGTTAGTATCACGCCTACCTTATATTCTGTATGTTAAAGTCACAGAAGCACGGTAAATATAAGTGCGATACTTTAACGTCAACCAAATGCCTGATCATCTCTACGTGCGGGAAGTGGACTTATATGTATAGGTAAGCAATCTTGCAGATTTGCCATGTGAAACCACAAGAATTCAAACGGCAAAATTTTGGATTCATTTTACCACAATAAAAGTAAATATTTGCCCCTCACATCTTTCTAATTATGAAGAATTTGTTTTGCAATTTCACATTTGATATTATGATACACTTGTGCTAGCCATATTCACTCCCAAAAAAAATTACATTTATATGAATATAGCTTAACTGACACTCAACTTTTCGTAATTAATATTTGTATCCAGACCTCATAGCGTAATATACAGCAATTTCCCAATAAATACGGAATATCTTAACTTATGCAGATATAATTGTGCCGTAGGAGAGTGAGCGGTGTTACGATTTTGTTATTTTGTTGATGTTTATCCTTAACGGGGATTTAGAGGTGTAAAAAGTTATTGATAAGAGTTATGTGATGAACACTATATAAAAGATGTTTATTTAACATTAAGGCTGTACAATATTATTTTAATATAAATATGATTGAATATGAACAGAGGGAGCTATATTAATATACTGAAATATTAAATTATATCAATTATGAAGATTTAACCAGCCACGTTCTGAGTAAAGCCTAATTGGAGAGTCCCCACCTTGTTCATGATTCCGGAGGCTGATTAAGATGGCGTAAGTCGACGGTCGTACACACCCATCTTCAGTGGTCTTCTCGTTTCAATGGCCCGACGACAAAATACACCACCTACGGACTACACTACCCTATATCGGCTGCGTTGTCCCCGTTTACTGGCCGGTGGAGGGAGTTTCTGTGGTTTGCGATTTCATAACTAATTTCAGCGATGACGGCCCGTGTCCTGGATAAATAAGTGAAGGTGTGATCAGGCAGGCCGCTCAGCTAAGGGCCTGACCACAACTTGGAGACGTAACTTTTATATTATGCGTCAGCTGTATTTATAAGTCACTTTACGAACTGGTCGATGTTCCGCAGTTATCGAATCTGCAATATTTACTCTGCAGGTCAACTCCATCGCGCACCTAGCACTTAACAATAATGAGGTAACGTCCCTTGTAACTTAAACGGACTCTTAAGTGTGACCTTTGAAATGGCTGGCTCACGCGACGTTTACCACATTTAACACTACCCTAAGTAATGCAGGTAGCCCATAATGACTCGCAACAGGGCTATCCTCGTGGCCGCAGGGATGCTGGCAGAAAATGTTTCTAACAAACTGAAACAATTACTTGCTAAATTGGTGGATCGATCTTGTGCTATTTTACGCGTCAGTCTCTACAGTGATACATGAGTTGGAAATACTTCGCAGTTTTGCCTTATATTATGCTGTTATCTTCAAGGTGAAGATGTTTAAGAAACGAGTTCAGAAAAAAATTTAATTTGTCCTGTTCGTTATATCTAATTAAAAATTAAACATGCTTCATTTGTCTGAAGATGTTCGTCGAGTGCGAAAGTTGTTTTTCATGTGGAAATCGGTGTTCCCTATTTTTAGTGTAGGTTCATTAGCAATTGTGATGGTATCTGGTGTTCTATGTGCAATGATGCGTTCACGATGTCGAGAAAGAAATGTCCCAAACGTAGGCGGTGTCAGCGACAGCTATGGATACATAGGAGAGGATTTCGGAAAGGTAATCAGACTGAGTGCCTTGACACCTCTTCAACAGTTTATTAGAATACCAAATGTATATTTCGAATACCTTGTTGCGTTGATTGGCCCAATAATTAGCAGAAAAGGATACGAATGCCCCTAAATGTAACGGACTACTTTCATTCACCTTATAGTGTTTGTCAACTGGAGATTCGTATAATTAATAAGGTACCTGTTTAAAAATTTTCAAACTAAGCACTCATCACCTTGTTCTTCAAGTTTGTAAGGTATTAGCGAATGCTTTTAGCTGACTTCGTGAAAACACCTGTTATATTTGAATCCATTAGATCTGAAAGGAAGTGGCAAATATCATCATTACAGTGATGTGATTGATGAGAAGTGTAACGTTTAAGAGGCTCTTATAGTGGCAGTGAATTTTACGGCCATGAAAGTTAGCAAAATACTTCACTGGTACTTAAATTAGTGGACTCAGAAATATTCGTTTTTGTTTGCAGACGTGGGATATCAGGTGCTAATCTCAAATGATGGGATCGAGTGAGGTGATATAGTGTTGATTTATAGGATTCACATTCTGGAGGACCCGGGTTCTGTTCTCCAATGTTTTACGCAATAACTGCAAACGAATTGTGAGCTCCTTAAAACAGGCAATGACTGATTTATTTCTTAGTTCCTGCTTGGTTTAACTACTTCTTGTTTCGTCTCTATTGACCTCGCTGTCGATGAGATGTTAAGCCCTATCCAACTACCACCCAATAATATGTATTTATAAACTGTGACTCTTGGAAGGTATTACAAGCAGATACAGGTTATCTACAAAAAGCTCACTATCCGAAAGCGAGATGCCTGTGCCATTCGTCATAGTCGTAGGTAACGCATTTGCTCTACGTGAGAATATAATGATGCCATACATATTAGGATCAGCAGTCAAATGGCAGTAAGAAAAGATAATTAAATACTTGGTTAAATATAGCCAGAACGTATTTGGAAAACGCTCCTGGTATAGGGCTAATTGAGTTTTCATGGTATTTAAAAAAACTCCTATTCATCAGTTATGATAATGCAACACTAGGTGCATTGACTCAGGTACGTTCACACGAATGCTTGGGTATCACTATCAAGAAATAAATATGCTCTGGCTGATAGTTTGAGTGCTGTTTCATCAGATGGAACAACTGTCCACGTGTAAAATGAAGAAATTATTAAGGAATTATGTCGATGCTACCTCTTCCTCGTATGGGAAAGAAGCTGGCCCAATTTTCTGCAGCATGAAGAAACGAAATCACTTCATTTGTTATTTCTGATAATAGAAGTGTTCCACTGCAAGACAAAATAGTTAAAATTACTTTTTTGCGAAAAGTAAGTCACCAGAAAGTACAGTATTGTATAGGTAAAACAACAAATAAGCATAAAGAATAGGCAAATAATTTCAAACTTTAGTTTTAATATTAATTTCGGTATTTCGGTCTGTTATGTTTTTTTTAACAACATGAAATGCACATAGATATAATGTAGGACGCTTTATGTAATAATATGTTGACCTCAATTTACAATTACTTAGTAAATAAAACTGTTATTGGTTGCGTAACTAGTGGATTATTGGTGTCTTCAGTAGTATGATAAAGGGAAGTCCGGCGCAATGTATTTTAAATGGGAACTGTGCCGCTGGACGGATGGCGGTCTTCGGCTCGACTCGGACGAGCTCGGCAATCTTAGGTTCGACTTAGGGGGTGCTGGAAAGCCGTAGATTCGGGTTTGTCGAACGTACCCGAAGGTGCTCGGCAGTTACGCCCACTAATCCTTCAAGCATGTGTTTGCTTCTGGTAGCCATATTGGTTTTATAGGCATAGGGTATGTCAAATAGTAAATCTGTATATATTATATCCGCTTTAAAAAGGAAGTTTTAATTATAAATTATTATTATTTTTTTTTTATTGTGCCGAAATAATACGTAGGATATTGCGGAAACATGAAAAAATCTCTCATTCATTTATTATATTTCCTTCCCCCTTATCTTGAAAACTAATTAATACACGATGCCATAATCTGCCAATTATTCACTGCCTCGACTGTTTATTGTAGGTATAAGTATGCTACTCAGATTTTTGTAATGTATGTATGTATGACTAAACCAAGCCCATAATACTAATAGCGACCACACACAAGAGAATGTTATAATAATGGTATGGATCAGCATATACCAACATTTTTATAGGCTTAATTTACGCTAGTTTAAATGCCAATACTGACAGACCCTGGAGACTTGGAATGTACGGGGGTATTAACAGTCTTAACTTTCGTGCTGTTTGAAATCCGTATCCGTCAATCGTCCAATCATTCCATCTACATTTGGATCAATCCATTAATCTTCCAATCTTTCCATCAGTTTTTAGCAATATTTCAATTTTACCATCAATCTTTCACAATCTTTTCATCAATCTCTCAATCTTCCTATCAATCTTTAAATTTTTCCATCAATCGTTCACAATATTTCCATAAATATTTTGCAATATTTCAATCTTACCATCAATCTTTCACAATCTTTTCATCAATCTCTCAATCCTATCAATCTTTCAATTTTTACATCAATCGTTCACAATCTTTCCATCAATATTTCGCAATTTTTCCATCTATCACCAATCCATATTCCATTTATGGGTTTGTCGTCTGTCTGTATCTATACAAATTAAAAAAAAGGAGATTCAATAACTGACTCCAAAATTTGTAATGTCGACAGAATTAATATTTTGTATACAGTCAATTATTCATGCATTTTTTGTTGTAAAGTCTTTATTATAATTCTATATGCAGATCTTTCCATTGATAGTCGAGTGCTCATAGCACCACTTTAATGTTATGAGGGACAAAAGTATACGACACACAAAAATTAAGGGAAAAAAAACAATTATTTTATAATAATTTATTATGGTTTTGTAATTACAATTTCAGAAGAAAGCAGTTCATTACATCATGCAATATATCCCTGTTACTTCTATTTAATAATGAATGAAGATATTTCATCAATGCGTGAGAAATACCCACATTTTTGTAGGTCAATCAAATATTTGAGTCTATCAACAAGTTCAGTCGGGTCAACGGGAAATAAGTAGCCAGTATTCTTGGAGTCTTCTGCCTTCTTGGTGTCGCTCATTGCAACAAATGTGTTGGAGGGGTAAGGACAGTGCATCGAGAAAATCACTATCATCGTCTTCAGAACTATCACTGTCTTCATGTTCATTATCATCAATGATCTCTTCATGGTCATCTTCACCTCCTGTTTTGTATTATATAAATATCTAGCTTACCCGGCCACGCGTTGCTGTGGCATAAAATATTTCGGTTCTATTCATTTCTGGGAAATTAATTAAAAGAAATACATATATTTTCAAAATCTTTATTATTGAAGTGCCTGTTTGTATACAATGTTTTTAGTTTTACCATATTCCGCGCGTATGAATAAGTTGGATGGTTTTTATACTCTAGAACACGACACATACAATTGGCGGTGCGAAAAACATTCTGTTTCTAAATCTAAATGTTCAAACATATAGCTGTCAATAAAGGCGCTTCCTGACCCGAAAGCATGGTAAAAATGAACTTTGTCCAGATTTTAGTACCTTTGCAGGTCATACAGATAAAAAAGAAAGGTGTACAAACACTTGTGGGAACGAAAGGAAGGTTTATAAAAACAGAATGAAAATTGGTTGATTTTTTTCGGGAGTTATACGCATCCGAACAAACGGACACAACATTTATATATATATATATATATATATATATATATGTGTATATATATATGTGTATATATTTATGTTTATATATGTATATATATATATATATATAATATAAGAATCGAAAACTTGAACCCCAAAAATATTTCGGAAATGAAAGGTTCAATTGATGTGCTGTTTTCACATAAGTCAAGTATAGACAAGGGCTCATAATTTCAGGCCTGGTACAGATTTTAATAAGTACTAGAATGTGTACTTCATGAAAAAAGTTACGTGCTTTCAAATGGAACAATGCCTATTCACATCAAGAAAATAAACCAAGAGGATATTAGACTGTGAATGGCGTGTTTTGCAGGATTCGTATTTTATTATTTTGAGATCAAGTTTTTTTAAAGAGTGAATGTTTTCTGTGATTATAACAAAGTATTGCATTGGCGTATGTTCTGATAGTAGTTGAGATAATCAGCACTGAACATTGTCGTGTGCGACCACTCCTAGACTACGGACCCGTAGTTACAGTAAGCTTGGTGTTCGCAAGTGAGTTTATATACAAGCCATATATAACTTAGTTTGCATAGTTACGCAGAGAAAAGCTATATGTTACGAAATTCAACCATCATACTGAGTTCCGAACCACGTTATTCTAACTCAATACTCACAAACTGGTTTACGCCGGAGGTTGAAAAGAATTATCGCCGGCGAACTACTCGCTACATGAAGACAATCCCTCATCGTTCTTCGCCTCCTGTAACTCAGCATGTTTTATGAAAATAAAATATGATTGAATAACTTTAAAGAAATTATAGAGTAAAATAGTTTCAAACTATTTTATTTTTCTCAGTGTAGTCTTTCCGCGATTGCTTCACACTTTTTTAATCAAATCTTTGAAAAAACTCCCCAGGTATGACGTATTGGGCTGTTACCTAAATATTGCATATATCACAAGTGTATTATACTAATGTTTACATCTAAGTACTTTATACTTAATTAAACTGAACTTTTACGTATATTTTATCAGTAAATTATAATATTCAAATTGTAATCAACATTATTAAAAACAAGGATAATATAGGTTTGTTGTTAATGCCTAGTAAGAAGTAGTTCTAATAAAAATTATATACACTGAATGAGCTTGGATGTGGTAGATAATCCCTTTAATATAATTTTCTACACACTTTTAAGATTTCTTTGCATGTGGCGGATTAAAACCCTGAAAGTGGAATCCAAGCAGGGCTTCAGGAAAGTAGGAAGTAGTCATGAATGGACTATAAATAAAATAGTTCATATGTGAGAAGGTAATTTGCCGATTTTACCATCGAAGAACCAGGCACCACGTTGCGCTTTATGCGGGTAGATAGAATAAAATCTTCGAAAATCCATCGCCGTAACTTGAACCCGAATTCAGCATGGACCATGAACCAACCGAAGGTTTAGTTCAAGTTAAACATTCTTTGAAACAGGAAGAAGTAATGTAACCCAATAAAGTCTATCTGGTCGTCCATCAACAAAGCGCACCATGATCTCATTCAGAGGGATCTGGAGTAGTCAGATTGTCACATCTTTGGCTCACAGAAGGATAAGTTGAGAGGTCACAGGTTCGTCTCGGAAGGCGAAGTCCAGTTAGCAAAGCCACCCTGGCTCCGGGAACAACAGCAGCGCTTCTTTTCGGATGAGGTAGAGAATATATTTTAAAGATACAAGTATATTTCTCTGTAAGTCTCTGTAGAAATTTGATATGTACATTTTTTTATCATTAGTGAAAGTAAGGGAGTTGCATGACAATTTTCCTTCCTCTTTTATTCACCTGTATGTATAAACCTACGACGTAACAGGCTGTATTTTTTGGGCAATAAATGGGTTATATTTTAAATTTCCGATATCGGCTGTTACATGTCACATAATGGTTTACTACACCAGACTCAAGATATCTTACACTGCGATTGCAGTGAAATGGATCAATTTATAAGAAACGTTTTATATACAGCTTACAAAATGACAGACCGCATGGACAGTATAATTAGAGTATATGTACCATAAGATACCAATTTAGGTAGGAAAATATTAAAAATTTAACCATGAAACTAAAATATTGGGGAAAATAGCAAACTTTCAATGTGCCACAAGCGTTTTCTTCTAAAATACTGAACGCATCAAAGTCATTGCTAGGAAAAACTGATGTTCTAAACTTAAGAATATATATATCGTTTGCAAATCATTACCAGGTGTCGTCACCGTTTAAGTTTCCAAATGTATTATCTTAAAAAATTTCCTTACATGACAAATACATTTTCTCTCAATTTTATTCAGTGGCTTTACGTTCCCTACCACCGGTTTAAAACAATATACTGCAGGCGCTGTAGATATACGCCACTTATTGACTGTGACCTGGAATCGCGCAAAATATCTGCTGATTATCCTTGTAGGCAATATTCCGCACGTTCAATGGGAAAATTCCCGTGACTCGAGATCCAGCCATCGTACTGGCTAGGACATTGACCTACTTATCTGCAACCCACCTGCCTCCAAACTGTCGTCTAATTGAAGGTCTTGCTGCAAAGAGTGATATATTGTCGCCCCGTCATGCTGTAACCCAGTCACCAGTTCTGTAGCAAGAGTAACATTATTCAGAAACAGAGTATGGCCATTTCGAATGAATTCGCTGGAAATTCCAACTTTTAAATCCTACATCTGTTCTGGATACGACCAACCCAGATGACACTTGAAATACCCAACGGGCTAATTGTCTTCATTCATGGGGTACGTGTGAATTTTTAAGAGCCCGGTAATAATAACTGTATTTGCTGAACATACCGTCGCGAATAAACAGCGCTTTGACACACTGTAAATTATTTCTTGTAAAAATCCTAAACTGCAATGGAAGTTTTAACATATACGTTATGGAAATAAATGCCACATATCAGGCTGCAAATATAGGACTGTTCAGCGTCACTACACTACAAATGTGATAACTTATCTTACTTGTGACAGTTTCCTATGCAAATGTACGGGCGCTGTCATGTATATATGGAAAAGAAAATATTTACCATTCGCGCTTTACCATACTTTATTCACGCGTATTTCCAATTTTTCTAAAGTTATACTAAGGTAATACTTTCAGGATATTCCTCTGCGTCGTGTGAACAAAGTTAACTAAATATAGAAAATTACACAAAGGGACAACGCACCAAATTCGAGCGCACTCAGTTTAATCATTTTATGTATAACAACAGTTTTTCATTAGGAATTATCAGCACCTCGATTTTCTCTCAGTTTTTATTAGTATTAATAATAAATGAAACATTAAACAATAACACCTTTAATTGACTACAAGTAAAAGTTAAATTTAGCTAAAAATTTGGTACTGCCATGTAAACGTAAGTATAATCGTTTGTAATAGGTGATATATTTAAGTAGGAACAAAACACGTCATACACAGGATNGCTTTTAATGAGTCCCGCCTTATCCGTATCTCGCAGCCAATGAACTATGCGTTTGATGTACACTGAAGAGCCAAAAAAACTCTTACACCTGCCTAATATCGTGTAACCCCCCGCCCATCGCCCACCCTCCCACAATCCATTCCAACGACCGAACCAGCAGAAGTGCCGCAAGACGACGTGGCATGGACTCGACGAATGTCTGAAGGTATGCAGAAGCCATTCCCACACCATGAATCCTGCAGGGCAGTCCACAAATCCAATCTGCGCCAATTTGAGAAAGGGTTGCACATCTGTCACGTTTAATTATTCTCGTAAGTCGTCGTTTGTACCGTTTGTTCACAATCTTTTTCCGGCCGCAGCTACGTCGAAAATTTGATGATTTACCGGATTCCCGATATTCACGGTACACTCGTGAAATGGTCGTACGCGAAAATTCAAATGTTATCACTACCTCGGAGATGCTGTGTCTCATCTCTCGTGCGCCGACTATAACACCACGTTCAAACTCACTTAAATCTTGATAACGTGCCATTGTAGCAGCAGTAACCGATCTAGCTTCCGACCGCATCTCGTTACTCTGATTGGTTCCATACTTCTATTATTTGCATACCCACGCTTATACCAGTTTTTTTGCTCTCCAGTGTATTACAAAGGTAGCGAAAGCCTGCTTTCTATTAGTAAATTAATATTTTAACAGGCAAATTTTCCTTTAGTGTCAATCAAAAATTATTTAAAATAATATACAAATGTACAGAGTTATTTGGAATAATAAAACTAATTTTTTGTGAAAAAGTGGTAATTTTCAATCTTACTTCTTATCAAGACGTGTGTTCGAAAATATTTTCTGGGATCGCTTTTTCTGCTTATAGACAATCTGAGAAAATGACTTGCGTCATCTACACAAGGGTGGAAAAAACTCTTATTGCATGCGACTCCACTGGCCAGTGAGTAGACCCGATCTTTTCCTTCCATGAGCTCTCTAACCCGCGGCCCCATGGAATCAAATACGGAGAGTTTAAATCTCTGGAAACTTGATCCAACTGCCTCGAGGGACGTACCTTAGGACGTAAGTTAACTTCCATGCCAGTTTCCAACGCAAACTTCATTTCTTCCTTAACTCAGCAGATCTTTCAGGAGCAGGAGGCGAGCCGGGCGGCACTGAAGGCGAGGGATTTCCACATCGCCGTGATCTTATCTCGTTCCTATTTACACGGGCTGAAAATGCTGCACTTCCTGAGAATTCCATCCATTATCTTAATATGAGGAACATGCGAAAACTGAAATTTATGGAATTGCCAACCTCATAAACAGACTTCTTAACGTCATTTAATTGCAAACACATTTCACTGCTTTTCACTTCCTGCTACCTTTTAGCATGAAAACGAACGATTAATTTACTAGTGATATACGCTGTCATAGTATAAAATATTTAAAAAAAAATTAAAATAACTTTATCATCGCATAGAAAAGTGCAAGTTAATTTTAATACATTGAACACGGTGGTTCATTGATTGGCGGAAGTTTGTCACAACAGTATGGCATTCTGAATAAAATTCTTTCGCACTGAATATGCAAACTTTTCGCTTAGTTTTAACATGCACTATAGAATAACATTCATAAAACACATAAACAAAACATTTTTCGTAACAATTTGTATATATTAATATTAAAATATTGTCTTACACAATGTCAGTAACAGTTATTAAGAGCAGCAAGCAGGCAGTTGTTTAACTTCAAAGTTGTCAACAGTGATAACGATACTTTGTGAAACAAGCAGAATCTCTAAGAAAGATGTGGAAAAGGTACTATCTGCAAACTTATATGTGCTTCATTTGTACTAAATTAAATTTAGTTAATACTACAATCAAATATACTATTTCTTCGTGTAATTGAGATATCTAAGCTAGCTAAGATCTTCTCGCAAAGGAAAGAAGGAAATATGGTATTAAACTGCCGTAATACTTAACATGTTAGCAGCATCTTCATACTTTTTAAATCAAACGTCTGGATAATGTTCCTATGTACGAGGTTTTTCCCAAATATGTCTCGTATCACAGCAGTTTTACACTTCTAAGAGTACATGATCGCGATAAGTTTCCTGTGCAAATTATATATGCAATAGCTGAATTACAATACATGCGATGAAAGCCCGCGTAATAAACTACAACAGTGCGGGTTTACTTTTCTCATAACTCTTAGGGAACCTGCGCAGCCAAGCCCAAAACACTAAAATTTTTTACCAATTTCATGATTTTTTCTCTTAGGTTACACTCAATATGATAAAAACGAAAATGCATGGGCTGAGATAGTTATTTTTGGCAAATGTCGTATACCCAGGGTATCTATTTGGTGAGATAAATAAATGTAAACGCGCTAACAGTGTAACTAAGGAAATATGTCCAGACTTCTAACTCATAACACCAAAGTACCTTATATTTAGATTACTTCAAACTTTTACATATATTAAATCCATAACTTATACTTAATAGTTTATAATGAATATAAATAAAATAGAGAAAAAAATGGTGTCTTGGTGAAACCTAGTAAGAAATAATTCTATTGCAAAAAAATTATTAAACAGAGTACATACTAATGCATGATTTTTTCCGTTTGGTGTGATTTTCGAGACTTTGTTAAACTTATTTGAATAAGATGATGGAATATCCTCAAAGTAGAAGTTTGGCAGGGCTTAAAAAATGTGGAAGTAACCTTGAATGGACTTTCTGGTTCTTGGCTAACTTTTCCTACGGTAGGATGAGGAAACTGGTAATAAACGACAGAATTGTCATCGTTTTTACACCTGAGCAATGCTATTGTCGTCCGTGGTTAACTCGGGTCAATAAATAAGCAAAATTCACTGACTTTTGCGTATAAGGTACTGGGCTAATGTCGTCCTTATACCATATTAAGAAGGTAGTCCTCTCTCAAACCTGCGTGCAGTGCTGTTGTGACTTCTTTGTTTATGTACTGTAAACGGCCCCCATTTACTCCAACCATGTATACAACGAACCAAATGTTGTGGCCACAATCATAAAAAAAAGTTTCTTTCTCAGTCTATACATGTATGCTAGAAAACGTTACTATTCAAAAAAATTGTCATGACTTTGCGTAAATGAAGTTTATCTATTCGACACCTCCCTGCTGAAACTAAAGGTATACAAACTTCTCAAAGTTTTCGTAAACTGAAAACAATACAGGATTTGTAAAGGAACACTTATTGCGCCTCCCATCGATAAATTAACATAATGATGTGTAAAACAGAAATGGTTCTTTAACAAACAGAAAACAGAATGTGGTAATTGTACACTCCTGTGGACTGTCAATAAGCTGTGTAGCCACCTCTTGCCTGCATCACTGCAGCGCAGCATCTTGGCATACTCCTTACCAGTTTTCAGATACGCCTTTGTGGAATGTGTTGCCACTCCTCTCATAGGCTTCCTTTAACTGGGAACTAGTGAAGGGCAAAATCGAACGATAACAATTCGGGAATTCGAATATTGTGAAATATTCGAATTCTCGATTTTTGTCTGCTGAATTCGAATGAATCATTCAGTTTGTATTTTTCCTCCTCAACAACAGATGGCACTAAATCACATAGCTATTTACGTATATTTTAGCTTTTTGTCTGCTGATTTAGAATAAATCATTCGTTTTTAATTTTTTCTTCTCGACAACAGATGGCAGTAACAGCACATTGTTATTTACGTATATTTTTCACGTCGTTAAGAAACGAGATGCAACTGTAAGCGATCTTTAAACATACCTATATTTTGCCTTTCGTTTGTAAACACTTTATTGCAAAAATAAAGTTGTGCTTATACTTGATACCACTCTGCCAAAAAATAAGCATCATAACGTGTCAAACAACATTCACTTCGTTTAAATGAAGTGTCATTCGCTTCAGTAAAGTGAATGATCGTTGTCTGTTTATTCACTTCCAAAGAGTGAATGTTTCATTATTGACTAAATGAATTTTGACATTGCAGAGACACCTTGGGCAATGATTCGGTTTCACTCAAAATCAAATACAGCAGTTATTTTCAGTTTTGTAACTTATTTATTAAATAAACATAATTTTTGATTCAACAAAATATTTGATAATATCTATATTGCAATGTAGTGAGAACAGATTCAGGTAATTATCTAGAGTAACGGCTTTTCTGTAAAAAAAAAACCCCGGAAAGTGGTATATTTCCACTCTACAAATTACGCAGAACACGAATATATGTACTACGAGAATTAATGTGTAGCTAATTTCGTTATATGTGCCCACCTAACCTAATTGAACCTAACCCTATGATGAGTGAATCACTATTTTACGTTTTCAATCTAACCTAGGATTGTAGGGTTTTTCGCTAACCTAGGTTTGTAGGGTTTTAAACTAACCTAGAATTGTACGGTTTTAAACTAACCTAGGATTGTTGGGTTTTAATATAAGGTGTTAATCTAACATAGGATTGAATTCGTTTCACAATCACCTTATAATTCAGATAGTAATGTATCTGACATTAAAACAGAAGGATGTAATTTGTGTAAGTGTGTTTGCAAATTCGAAGTATTACTAAAAAACTTCAAGTTCTTTTTGCATATTTGACAAATCACACAAGTTGAATCCAAGTTCTTAACAAAATAGTTTCACACAACAGAACGGTTTATGCGATTCATATTGTTTATATTGTTTTATCAGAAACAAATATTACACAGTCACAAAAATATATAAAATGTCACACTATATAAATAACTTTAATAACTTTAAATGCTACCTTTTTAGTACAAAAATCACAACTTCTTTATAAACACAAGGGCCATCACTTCTGCAAAACAACGCCTTTCATTAATTCGCTTTAAGAACGTGCTCTTCAACTGGTAGCACGCAGCAGCCAGACAGTCCATTCGCTTATACGAAAGAGCTAATGGAGAAAAAAACAGAATGTTTGGAATCCGAATGATCCATTCGATTTCAAACGAGATTATTCGAATGAAAATCGATTTCGAGAATAATTCGATTTTGCCCATCACTACTGGGAACCTATGGGATCATCTGAGAAGGTGCGTTAGAGGACGTCCAGACCCTCCCCACGCACTTTCCTAGCTAGAGGAAGCCCAACTAGAGGAAGCCCTACGAGAGAAGTGGCAACCAACTCCATAAAAGCTTTTCCGAAGACTGGTAAGGAGTGCGCCAAGATGCTGCGCTGCAGTGATGCAGGCAAGAGGTGGCGACACAGCTTATTGACAGTCCACAGGAGTGCACAGTTACCACATTCTGTTTTCAGTTTGTTCAAGAACCATTTCTGTTTTACACATCATTATGTCAATTTATCGATGAGAGGCATGAGATGTGTTCCTTCTCAAATGCTGTATTTTTTTTATTTTACGGAAACCTTGAATAGTTTTTATATATTTAGTTACAGCAGAGTTGCGCCGAATAGATAAAATTTACCCATGCAAACTAATGACAACTTTATTATTACAGTAGGTTATTAATATGTGCATATAAATTTCATTAAAAGTTCACAAGTACTTAATTCCCATAGTAGAATGAAATAGGGCGAGCTGTGACAGGGCCTGGGGCTTGCATATGACGTCATGCAGAAACTTCATGCTCTACCATTTCTCGCAATGGTGGCTATCTTGGATTTTCTTCTTTTCCCTCGAAATTTTTTTTTTGGCCTTCCTACTATAATATTCCTTCCAATTACTCCATGACCTTGTATTCCACTTATTATTTCTCATGCTTTGGCATGCCTTCCTTTCAATCTCTCTTTCTCTCTCTCTCTCTCAAGCCCATCCTTTCCTTCGGTTTCCTCATATTCCTTATGGTCTCATTTACTTTCTCTTTCTTGCTTTTCACATCCTCCATCTTGGACGTACTCTCAACACCGTCGTCTGCTGTAGGTGACCATTTTTAATTCCCCACAGTCAGTCATCTGCTTTAAGCCGCCATCTTTAATTCTAACGCCCGCCTCAAGAGTGTGTGAAGTTCTGCTGTTTGCAGCTAGGAGTGCTGGTATCGATGAGGCCATTTTGTGTGTTGGTTCCAATCGTCGCCTGCAGGGGTGCGCTAGCATCGGCGAATGTCGGTCAAATAGTGGCCGCCAGGATCACGGAATTTTTTAGTTGGTAGCTGTTTCGGAACTTAAAAATTCCGGAGGAGCGCGGGATCGTTCCATCACCCTTTGAGTCAACAGTCTAGCATCTTGACCGCCAGACCACCATGACATCTAGGAAAGGAGGATGTTAAGTGTAGAATACATATATTGTTATTACTGTCCCGACTTTATATATCTACTATATAAAAATAAGTCGGGTTTTCCTTCCTGACGCTATAACTCCAGAACGCACGAACCGANGTTCTGCTGTTTGCAGCTAGGAGTGCTGGTATCGATGAGGCCATTTTGTGTGTTGGTTCCAATCGTCGCCTGCAGAGGTGCGCTAGCATCGGCGAATGTCGGTCAAATAGTGGCCGCCAGGATCACGGAATTTTTTAGTTGGTAGCTGTTTCGGAACTTAAAATTTCCGGAGAAGCGCGGGATCGTTCCATCACCCTTTGAGTCAACAGTCTAGCATCTTGACCGCCAGACCACCATGACATCTAGGC
>NQII01001619.1:18846-30258 GCA_002778355.1 Clitarchus hookeri
CACATGATTGCTGTTTTTAATTAACAGTCTACTAACACAAATAAAATGGTAATTTAGAAAATTATATCGAAATATAAAACCAAATTTACAAATCCTGTGAATAAACATTTCATTTCTTGCTCTCTGAAATTATACACAAACATAATTCCTTAAGAAGAAAGATTGAAGATTATGAATGATGAAATAAAATTAACACGCAATTTAGTTACCATTCTACATATTATGCACGTCGTTCATTATGGGCAGCTGAATGATACCTAAAATTTAAAATAGTTCAACTTAAAACAGGAAACGTTACAATTTGACGTCACGCAATAATGAATGCACGTGTTTAAGAAAAATTACAGAAAGTCCAATACAATTGCAACTCGGAACTCCTTCACATCTCATGCTCACTGCTTTAAATAAAAATAATATATTTCCGAAGGTAAATTTATATAATTGGTTTTAATAAGAATACTATTAACTAAACAGTGACTATTCTTACGTAATGCATTCTCTGTTGACAACGTAGTTTATTTTCAATTACTAACTAATAAACTATGTATTAAATGCAACAACACACTTATGAGCTCTATACAAACTTCGGCAACAGTACAAGGCGACACTAACCTGGCAACTGACAACGTATGTCACTGACTACGCGAAGGAGGTAAAAATAAACTGGCTACCGGCGTACGGTCTTGTCTCCTTTACGCGTATGTCCAAAGTACCACCACGGAGGAAGAACCGAGACTCAAAATAACTGCTACATAACTACAAATATTGCTCTGGGGACGAGAGAGACGCCTGTGGTTTTGTATTGGTGCAAGCAGGGTAGAAAATATCAGTCACTATCAGTGACAGTTACCAATGTTTTCTGTCATAAAGCATTGTTCACGGCAAACAACACAAATATGTGTTGTGCTTTCACAGTAATAACTGCATTCTGTTAACTTTTGGGAGCCTAATTGGCAAGGTGTAGCCAGTGGTTCGCTTACTGAATAGCGCAGATACGTAAATGCAAGAAGTTAATTATAGCATAAAATGGAACAATTATAGCTTTTATAAATTAATTACTGTGAACAACAGACATTGAAATTTTCGTAATTCAAAAGTATTCACTAGTTAACTACGCTACGAAACTGGTCTGAAAAAAAGCGAACTAGCTGAAGATGTTTTCAAATACCATGGGACATGCTTTGTAGAATGCTTTTTAATTCGTATGTGAATAAATAAACTACGAAAACGCGCACGGTCTGCCTTCAAATTATGTAAAAAAAATGTACATACACAATTTTAACTGAGACGTAAACAAGATCTTTGAGTATCTTCGAATGTGAGATGTCTCGAAGGAAGAAATACAAATAAAGCAGTCTTGGTTATCCAGAATGTGTGAATTTAAGAAACTTGCAATCATTTGTTTAACTAGAGAAAATTTTATTAGCACTTTAAGTATTCTTTTTCATATTTAACTCTCAACTAATTGTTTTATGAACATATAAGTTTGATCAAAATATAAAAGTGATATACAACAATTATCATACAACTTCATTGTTTAAGAACTTATCGTGCTGGCTCAGTAATAAAATTCTGGTATTGTATTAGGGAGTAACAAAGGACCGTATCTCATGTTTTGGAAGGTGATAATTCTATATGATGTAAAAAATTCCGCTTATTTCATTTAAGGCAGCTGTGAACCACACCCCCTACAAGATTCACCAAAACAAATACTGTGTAGTGAATCTCCATAATTATTAATAATTATCCGATACTCTAAATTCAAAGTGCCGTCTGAAATATAATATGTACATTACCTTTTGCCATCTCCTTATCGATGCAAGGCAGTAACTGCTTCCCGCACTCGTTGATAAGATAAAACATCTTCTTTATCTTGCCGGACGTAAATGTAGGCGTGAGTTTGATTCTCATGTTTCTCCATTTATTGCCCTTCAAAAATAACAAACCTTTGGTGAACAAAGAACTACGGTCCTCCGGAGGTTCGATAGACCTGCCCAGGAAAGAATGCGCATATTTCACCAAGACATCCCGCACCACATCAAGGTCACGGACCAACAGGATGGGCTTATTGAAGGCGAATAATCCCACGACCTTATGACTGGGGTTGTCGTCGTGCACTCTCTTGAGGCACTGTCCAATGTGCTCCCTCTGCATGATCACATCACCGATGTTCCCCAAGAGTGACGTAGGCTGTATATAGTGGACACCTCTTCTCTTCCAGTATTTGTAGGCGTTGGTGAAGTACAGATACACAGCGACCACGCATGTCGCAATAGCTACCACGATGTCAGCTGCTACATACGTGAATATAACTGCCATTGTGGTCAGTTATATTTATTACAGTGCCTGTAAGCAAAAACAGATCACATTTATCACTTACTAATTTGAGAAATGCAACATAAGCAAATAGCAATATTATTCTGATGTAAATTGTACAAATATTGAGTCATATAAATAAATATGGAAAATTATTTTTACCATATGAAACCTTTTACTGCTGAACATACTCAAAGACAAATCGAAAATGCACCATAAAAATTATAAACGCAAAATCACATGTTATTTTGAGACCTTTGAAAGACATTTCATGGTACAATAGTTAGAAAGTTAGAGTCTGCAGTGCAGTAAAGTTCAATAGTACATTATTACTTTCAATCGTATTCAGAAAAATAACTTACTTTCTATGACCGAAGTAGTTCCTTAAATTATGTAAAATACCAGTGGAAATTAGGTGGTCAGGTTATACACATTTTTGACCAATAATTTAAATATATGACAAGGTTTCATTCACGTGAAGCTTAAGCATTTTGTTGTAGTGCAACTTACATTATCTCTATTTGTTGGCCACACAGTTGATAATATCACTTTCCGTAATAGCACACTCGTCTAGTATTTAAACGATATATTACAAGATTACGCAAAGTGTTATTATGGTTTCCATTTCAAGGAGTTCTACGCCAGTGTAAACCAGCAGGCAACTTTTCTAATGTTCGTGTTTTTCAGAATGTTATTTTCGTAAAACAATCCACGTGGGAAGAAGTGGACGTGTTTAACCGCCTTTATAATTGTCATGGTGTGGACAACCAATGCCATGCAAAATAGTCAGAATTCTGATAAACCGACGTCTAAACACCCAACAGTTATTTTTTCAACAAGTGTTACCTCTGGCAGCACCTTGCACTTTTTCTCTTTCTCAAACTGACTACATCTCACTGTGGATATGTCGTGCCGAATTGGCAAAATAACACATATTTAGAGTTCTTTTAACACTGCATATTTTAGCGCAACATTATATATTTAGAAGGGAAACCAGAATAGTAAAAGTACTGTAAGAGACAGATAGATAACCTATATATAATCTACCTATGAATTGATCTCACCAGCACATAAAATGGAAATAACAAGCGAAGTATTTTCCCATTAAAGATAATATTTTCGGCAATTGGCACACGAAGTGGTGAGATATTTATTTTAAGTTAAATATTATAAATACATTAACTCGTATAAATTTAAAAAAATCGGTATACTCAGTGTCTGTGGAGTTATATTCGGCCAGAAATGTATGACCTAAGCACAAATAAACGTGCTTTATCCTACGGGCATTCTCAATGGCCGTTCTCTCTAAGGCGAGAAGGCTGGCCGGCGATGATTCGCGCCTAGTACCTGATATGACCTACGCTCTCAGCACCCAGTTACAGAGTGGTTCATAGCCCTTTGTAATCAGGAGTCCTGTCGTCTTGAGTCTACGTATAATAAGTGTTACATTAAATTGTAGCTTTTAACTTAGTGTAGTTTGCCTTAAACTTTACAACCGTACGTATCGCAATTTTGTGTATGGCAAACTGTTTTATCGTTGAAATATGACACACACATCAAAAATATCTTCTTCATATTACGGTGAAGTAGTGTCAATATTTAGCCATATTTCACCGTAAATATAGGTAAATTTAATTAACGGAGTTAATATCAATTTCCTACATGCAGGAATATATTTGTGTAACTTAAAAAAACTTACTTGTGGTCATTAGCGCAGAGTTCCGACGCAAGCATTACGTGAATGTTAAATAAGGCGAGAGACAGTTGACCAGCTCTTGAGGTATTACTTAAGTAGTTTCTTTATTTTACTTAATTTTTCTGGTCATGCCATCTTATAAAATGTCTGATAAAATAAATTATAAATTACTATAACCAACAATGTATTGTCAAAATAACAAGTTACTTAAAATTGGAGAAATGGTTCGTAATGTATGGCATTATAACCTGGACGGTCATACTGTCACTATTTTTAAACAAATTGATTCGTTTTATAAAATAATATGGGTATATTTAGAGTGGCGTGACATGTAATTTCTTCTATAAAATTGTTGGCATTCGGTTGCGTAGTTCCCTAGACATGGCACCATAACCTTATGTTTTATAGAAAACCGTCAGCAAACATAGAGGACCAATGAGAAAATGAGTGTCTCAGGTTAATTCTAACAGCGTTGTCTGTTAACAAACCAAATTTAGTTTATATCGGTAGAATGCTTTATGATATATAACTTTGGTGATAAACTGCAGCTTCTTGAATCCAAAAGGTAGGTAATTGGGTATTAATGGAATACGCGGCAGAAATACTTTTTTTCTCTCAGCCAATACAATTAAAATAGTGGCCTCGACTACATTACTAAGTAAAGCTTTGATTTGTAAGCTGGTATCGTTGCAGAATTTCGGTGGCTTCAATTTCTGAGAATCATTACATGTGTACCCACACGTAGCATATGTCTATGGTATGGGAGATCCGGTGGGTTTAGAACAGTGGTTCCCAACCTTTTATGAGGTGTCGCCCCTTAGTGGAAGACAACTCACCCCTGTCGCCCCCCNTATATCGCCCCCCTTAGAACCCAAATCGCCCACCGGGGGGCGATCGCCCCCAGGTTGGGAACCACTGGTTTAGAACGTCGAAAAATTCCACTGGGAATTGAACTGCATCATCTGGATTTACCACTGTGTATATTAAATTATTACAATTTCTTCCTTTTCGAATGATTTCAGCAACATGTCATAGATGATCTCTGCTTCGTCTTTTTTTGGGCCACAATAGTTCTTTCACTCAACAATTCGATAGGTTTGTCCTGTATATAGGCAACATCTAGATACACTTTTTCTATCGACTCTTGAATACGTCACTTTAGTGAACAAATATTCGGGATAGCTGTTATGCTGTCTGTTTCTGAATAAGTACGGTTTCCTTTAATGAGCAGGAGGTCTTACAATTGACCAACAGACCCTTCACCTCTCAGATGTACTCTCATATTTTTGGTAAGTTTTGGCTTATTTACCGAGTATCACAAAAAAGATCTCTTGAGACACGCCTAGATTTTATCGACATGCTTTCTTCTCGGCCCCGCTAGTAAAGTTTGGCAAATATCTTCTGAAAGCAACACTGCCACACCAACTATTAAGTTTTTTTAAATCCTTATGTCCTGCAGAGTCTTTTAAAATCTTCAATGCCTATCCAGTGCACTATGTAACTTTCATCCCAGGCTATGATTTTAGTGTTTTTAAAAATTTAAGCAAGATTACTCTGATTTTAAATGTTGCATATGGGAGTGTCTACATTTTTCAGGTTAAGTGGCAACTTTATGGCAGCGTGGGTAGTCCAACCCCCTTCCAGTGGCGTAGCAGCGATCTCAGAAGACGTGACAGCTAAGGCGATACAGTGAGTAGTCCTTGCCAGGTGTCACCTGGAGCATCTAAGAATGCCACTTGTCCCTCGTTAGCTTTTACACTTGTATTTATATCTTATAAAACTTATTTCTGCTCTGTTAATGCGTTCTAGTTGTTACTTACCAAACTATCTAAGGCTAGTACGTCATAGTTAGTTTCCCTCATGTATTCTCTGATTACTTAAGGTTGTAGCCCACTTGGTTGTGACAAGCCGTATTCTTGTAGAGCATTGTTAACTAATGGTCAGGCTGCATTCTCAATTTCTGATAGACAATTATTGAACACCTCATATTTTAAGTGCTCTACATTGCCTTCTACCTGCCTCTCTCAATATGACGTTAAAATATTCTTTGAGATGTTATTTGAATTTGTTCCATATGGATCTGATAGTTGACACAATACCAACATAATTGCGCAAAGATCTGACATCCTAACGGCGATTGCCAAAGCGAGGCATCTTCCAGTTCTGCATTATAGTGTTGTTTGTCTTCAAGCAACTCTAAAGTATTGCGAACAAATTGGAATGTAGAATGTACCACGCCATTTACAGCTCTTAATGCTTCAAATGATGTTGGGGGCCCGGACAGAATGGAGAAACATACGGGGATGGTAGCACTCCGTATTATTTGGAGGAACCGTCTATACGCTGCTTAGGGCATGTTCGTTCTGGACAACTGGCTATCGAATGACATCCACTCCTCTCTTTGTACTTTTGAATCTACAATTGCTCCAAACGTAGAATGCCGTTACCTTGGTATATAGCAGGATTTTCGCAAAGTGGTTGACTTCGCATAATTCGAAAAAGGACAGAGACGTAGTTTTAGGTTACTTAATCGGCGAGTTTTTGTTTATTAAAATATATCCTTTAACCATTTTATAAACGAACAGCTAAGTGGAACACAGTGGGGAAGCGCTCATTTATCGGAAACACGAGAATGTGCTACACAGCCTCCTTATATGCAGACTATTTATGTACCTTCCACTATCGTTTATCTTCACTTCATCTATTTCATTCTCTAGAGCAAAAGTGGCCTTGTCTATCAACTTATTTACAAATTTCCAAACATATTTTATCGATTTCACTGACTTACATTTTAGGACATTGATGTGATTGTTAAACACCTTTCAAAGGACAGGATATTTATGAACCACACAACGGTTGTCAAGATCTACTACATTATGTTTACAGTAAAGCCGCCTTCGTCTGGGGAACGTCTTCTGGACTGCGGGTAGCCATAGTTACCAGTCTGTGTCTCGCTGTGTAGAAGCCTGGGATTTATTTTACTGCAAGTGCTATTTTTCATGCATTGATATCTATAACTTATTCTTCCACAAGAGCCATATATCAAGATAGATTTCACTATTTCCAAAAGCTTAAGGTCAGGTTCGTGGTTGGGTATCTCCGACCTAGTAACTATGTCAATAATGTCCGGAGAAATACAATGTAATGTCCATAATAGAATGTGAATATGCAGAAGATTACGTTTCTGCCATTCCATTCAATACATATAGCATCGTACATACTGTAATATTTTCCCTCGGTCAATATATCAACCATCTTATTTACTTTGTCATGGAACGTTTTAGGAGTTAAATTCTGTCGATTATTTTGTGAACGCTATGTGACGGCCAAGCGGACACCATGGGCTAGGCTAAAATTAATTTAAACTTTATTATTTAATTTTGATGGTGTGTGAGAAAGTCTGTAGGCTTTCACTTGTGCCTAAAATCGTTTGCAAGTACCTATTCCTGAGCATTATTAGTGTTGGCAACACTTATTATATTACATTTTTTTTTATTTAGAATTTTTATTTTGTTTGCTAACATCTGTAAGTTTTAACTAGCGCCTATAAGCGCTCGCCGCACATTTAGCGACATGCGACATTTATGTTGGCACGCCATATTTACTTTTAGGGGCCGTGGAAATACCTACACCGAACGGATAAACTGTATCTAAAACATTTCACAAACTGGAGGCGAAAATCCAAGCCAGATGACATTTCTGTTGCTAAAACATATTGTTTAATTACCACCTAATTACCACCAATACAAAACGGAAACGCTATCTCTAATGGTTTGGAAATGGTTGCCACGAAACGAAGGCATGAGACATTTGTGTTTGCAAAATGTCTTTGTGAGAAATTTGTATCCTATAGCCCACCCATTCCAAATGGAAACGCTCTATCTCTAACCGTTTAGAAATGGCGACAGGAAACCCCCCTCGATGTATGGGGTTGGGGGCCATAATGGTCACTCTTGAATCCCCTCCAGGTAAACCATCGATACCCCCTCGGTCGGAAGCCGAAATTCCGTAAGCAAAGATATTCAGTCACATTCTGTTATATATGTAAATATGCATCGTGTCCTTAAATTTGTTTATTCTTCATTACAGTCTTTTCGGTGATTAAGATTTTTTGGGGTTTAGCCGGGGAAAGTATAGACGGGGGTGGGTTCAACAGACATTTGTTTGATTTCATAATCTTGGCTTTCCAGGTAAAAGTGGCTAAAATGAGAAAAAATAATATTTTTTGTGAAAAAAATTACTAATATAATGAAACTATTGATTAGCTTCGTTGCAAATATATGAAAATACAAAGTTAATTAAATTAACTAAAGAAATTGTAAAAAATTAAAAACCTGATTTTAATAAATAAGATTATTTATAAAAACAGTATTATATGTGTGTCAACATCAATCCTATGAGCTGCTTAATGAAATTAGTGTTAATTCTAAAATGTTTATGTAAAATCAACCACCATATATATGTTCATTTACATTTTAATTTATTAAAAACCGTTTTAATTATATAATTTTATCTAAATATCGACATATTGAATTTTTAGTTTTTAATATAAATACGTTAAGATCAACGACAAAAGGCAGAATTCATCCATTTCTTCACTAACAACGTCTATCTTGAAGTGAGAATTCTTAGATAATTGCGAAAGTGAACTTAACTTCACACCAAATTGCACATGCTCTTCCTTGGTACATTTTTGTAATAAATGGCAGTAAAATCGTATTTTCTTAGATGCGATCACACTGTTTTTTCAGCATCCTTTGCCATATTTTTTTTAACTTCCATACTGATTATAATCAAATTTAGTTTAAAAGTAAAAACTAATGACAGCATCAATGCCAGTGTTGTATGTCCTGGAAAATACTATTTACACATTTTTAACAACTACTGAGGTGCCATTTCCTGGGCTCGGTATACGAGTTTAATACGGCAAAAACAAGTTTGTTGGGTTTGTTGACAGTACATATGCTCAAGTAGAAATATGCTGATATTTATAATTTTTGCGCTGAATAATATTACAATACTAAATATATTTGCATAAGATCAACTTTTTAAAAAAAATTCTTACTTCTTCAGTGAATAGCTTAATGGTTTCTTATTATATTTTATATAAGGTATTTTATTCGCTTTTGTTTTCTTTGCCAGTTATTATTATGAATGTATAAAATTCTTTAAAACTGCTTAATGATTTGTATTTTTTTTAGAAGCACCAGCAATTATATATATCCAGTTAAAGTTTAATAAATAATTTTGAATACGGACATAATTATATAATAGTTATTTATTTTGGATTTATAGAATGTTTGTGTAAATTTTCTTATATTAAATAAATTTTTGAGGAGTCCGATTGAGCTATATTATTCTAATTTATATAAAAACTCAAACTGAAAGCTTGCTATCAGAGCGATTTCAAAAATTACTGAAAATTTACTTATTTGTTCTGCAGCACTGGTTTGAAAACCTAATTTGTCATGGCTGTTTACACGAACTACACGAAATCATTTTGTGTTACAGACTGTAGAAAAATAACGTTATCTGCATATTTTTAGTTTGCAAAAATTTTTGGAAAAGACGTGTTCACAAACTTACTTCAGCTGTTTATTTACATAAGGGTCCTTCCTATATTCCATTGTATTGACTGAAGCACTACCATGTTTTTAAACTATATAATATATTTGTTAGTACATTTAATGCATTTATCCTTGTCTGAAAATATTCAAGTTCACACGGAACTTACATTGTTGAAGTTTTTATAGTATTTTGTCAAAATCACATGCAGCTATGGTAAGATATTTCATATTTGAAATAACTATTTGCAACCTACTTTAAAGGTGCTATATTATTTTCTCTCTTTACTGTACCCATTCGTAGAAACACCTAGTTCTAAGAACATCACATTAATTTAATACTGTTTAATAAAAAGTCACAAAATACGCAAAAAAAAATATTTTCCTTTGCTGGAATAAAAAAAAAAAATATATATGTACATAATTGTGCTAGCTGTGACCTATAATTTGTCGCCAAAAAACCTATATATTTTTGTTTACCTAATTTAGTCTGGAAGCTACATTTGCTATAAGCAGTAACATGTGAGTTTCAGGAACCGCGAAATACGTACTCTTGAAAAAAAAATAAAGCGAACCTATAGATTGTTGAAGGATTCATGTACTGGATATAACTGGACGGTTTGTATGCAGATAGACCAGCCTTCATTTCCAAGTAATCCTCATTAAATTCCCACCCAAAACAGAACTACAATGTACCGAATCACCAAGGCTAAATAACGTGGTCGATAGCACACGGATACTGTGAAGTTAAGGGTATTGCGTTATAACTGTCCGTGCCCGCTAAGACTTCTTGTTCATGAGGGGAGAAAGCCCAGCCAGGAATGGTTTGTGGCCAACACCTGCATGACGCAACGTTTGTGTGTGCGTAGTCGGGGAGTTGAGTGGTTCGGAGCCCACAGTAATGATATGTACAACCATCTTTCTTGCATAATTGTGTGACTTAATAGCCAAGTTAAAAACGCAATAATTACTGCAAGTCAACGCTACACTCCCAGACTGTAAATGACTTCACCCACGCGAGAGACCAAATATGGAGATATGGGAAACGTAACACCATGTCACTGCCGAATTTTAAAACAAAAATTGAAGTGTATTATATATAAATGTTATATTTCGTTATTAGAGTTGTGGTGGTGCTGGAACACCGCACATGCGGCATTAAAGCAGTGCAGACAATTGTACGTCCTAACACGGGGATAGATGGACGAGGAAGCTGAGGCTTACCTTGTTGGTGACAGTTCGACGTAAGTCGTCGTGGACGTTGGTACCGACGTGACTGCGAAGCTCGGCAGACTGTTGACGTGGAGGCTAGAGGCTGCCCCTAGCCACTCTGCCGGCGATGGCTGCCCCTTTTCAGTGTGTTAAGATAGCGTCTAGCAACCGTCTGACGCTACCTTTGACGTCATCAAGTTTTCAATGTTACTGGACTCACATCAAAACGAAACTTTCTGGGATGTTCCCCAATACGCTGGTCAACGTATTTCCCGACTGTTATAGGCGTTTTCTTTCGTATTTGGGGGAGAGAATGGATAGGGACCTCACAATAGGAACATCACAACTAGGCAGAAAGCATATCTTGCCATGTGTTATGAGAGCATTTTAATGCATGAATAAGAAAAAAATTAACATAAATTTTTTATATATTCTGTAATTTTGGAATTTTACAACATTCGGGCTGTGCTACGGGATCCCATTATTAAATGTAACTCAACGTAATTTTCCAAACAAACATAATTATTATAACGTAATTTAAAGCCTGTTTAGCTCGTTTTATTATTATAGAGATTATATTTTTCACATGGGCTATTTATAAGGTAGGAGATAAAGTAAAAAAAA